>JAHWFP010170186.1:0-93778 GCA_023313725.1 Lithobius niger
CCCCCCCTCCCTCAAAGACACAGACGAGAGAGAGGAACAACTTATGAGTGATCTCACCCACCACTCCATCAATTCAAAACCAAAAAATTACAGCCTGAATTTTTTTGCCATTACAATCACTTTCAATATGATGGCAATCACCCAACAATGAATCTCCATCACAGGGTTCGCACAAGTCTTAAATTCCTTAAAAAGTCTTGATTTTAAAGGACTAAATTTAAGGCCTTAAAAAGTCTGGGATTTCAGCGTTCTCGTTGATTGGTCTTAAAAAGTCTGGAATTCAAAGAGTTTACTGTATTAAAATGTCATTGTGTACGTACTATAATTAATAAACTTGTTTGTTGGCTTTGCCATTAAACTTCAATTATCGCGTAATTAAGACATTTTCTGTCGGCTGCTGGGTTGCGTCGTAGCTCTGGCCCGTCGGTCAGAACGCTACCTTAGTGGAGTCTATTTTTAGCCTTCCCTCATAACTTCCCTCACCGGCATAATGGACTTGTCTGGTCACGTAGGAAAACGACAAAATCAAAAGTTTAAGCAGAATTTGTAGAACTCTCATCGTCACAATTAATTTGGATAGTAGAGGTAGTTTTTATTTTAAAAAGTAGAATTTTCATTTGTGACTTGCTTTTATCGACTTTTTTTTAAATGCGGAAATTGATCCAACAGCCAATGCATACTTTGGTTTGCATCATGCTTTTATCTGGCCATGTGGCTTCATACCGCTGGTTCACCCATCGTGCTGATGCTGAAGTATTTCTAACGTACTGAAAAAAATTCATTGTAAATATGCAGTACTGTACTTGGCTCTTAAAAAATCCTTAATTTAATTTCATACCATTCGAATAAAGCCATAAGTAACTTACAACTGCTGGCAGTTTTTATTGGCATGTAGGTTCAAATTTTATTTATTTTCTTAAAGTGGGTGGACACTGAAATTCTAGCTTTGCAAAACGATCTGCAAGTTCGTTTAGAAAATAGGAAACTGTTAAGCGTTATAGCATGCATAGTCAGTATGACATAATTATTGAACTAATTGGTGACTGCTTAACTAGAAGTAACTGGATGGAGTTTTTTTTTCAATGCTGGGAAGTAACTAACTCTCCTGTTTTGACACTGATCTGGTGAAAGTTTCACTTATGGATTAGCGAAAATATATTAAGAGGGGGAGGGGGTGAGTTATGCCTCCTCCCCCCATCCCAAAGAAAGTTTAGCTATCACCTTAACTGATAGTTGCATGTTTGGGGGTGGGTCAATGATCTTTCAAATGCCCCAGCCTACATAGCCCCGTAATATAAAAAAAATTTTCAAAATTAACGATGCTTGACTTGACATTATTTTAAGGCTCCATCCTGCCCCACGAACATGAAACATTAACATGGAACAACACCTAATAAAACCATGTGATTTACGTGACTTTCAAAGAAGCGTTTAAGAATCAGCTTTGCTAGCCTAATTTATTAAAATATTAAAGTTATTAGTTAGGCTACTAATTTGTAAATTGACTTTAAAAAATTGACTTTAAAAAATCGCAATCATGATTTTACAACGAGATTTAAAATTTGGCCTTAAATTTCAATATGCTGTGTCTTAAAAAGGCTTAAAAAGTCTTAAATTTAGCATTTGTGCAGCCGTGCGAACCCTGCCATCAGTCATCCCTTCTAATGCGGTTAATTCAATAACGAAATGAACCAAAGGCTCGAGCCAACATTCTGTATTCCCCCCAAAAAGTGACAAATGAAAACGTATCCATTCATGGAACTTTCAATTATTTCCTACTAAACCATTCTCAACCTGGGCCACAACAAGAGGAACGTCCACAGGATCCATTCAAAGATGTAACCTTTTTGTCTTAGGCCGGGAAAAAAAAATTGTTCGGTTCTCGGGCACGGGCGGGTCCCCGAAAATCGTGCGGGTCAATAGCTTTTTATTTCATTCATCTTACGTCGTTACCTGTGGAATGAGGCACTAACGAAATATTTATTCTTGCGAAAACTGTTGGACACAATTATTTCAAACTTATTACATTCACGCAACATGTATTCATAAAGTGCACCGAAAAAATCGGACAAATGGCTTTAATAGTTTCGGAGAACTGTTGTTTTTTTTAAAATTACAGACGGTAATGAAAATCGAAAATCTCCGTGTTGACAAAACGCGTCCGAAAGTCGGCGTGAGTTAGGCTAAAAATCGTTGTTCCCACCTGATAAGCAATAGTGTGAAGTTTATAGGCTCCTTTATAGGCTGTAAAACATCATCATCTTGTGATTTGCAATGACGAACTAAAACACAAGTGCTCGTCGCGCTTACGTGAAATCCGAAGCTATCGGCGATTCGGCGGCGTCCATGTTAAAATCGTGCATCAGCCAATGAGAGCACGCAAAATTGGTCACGTGGTGCCAACCAGCCAATAACGGAACGCGATTTTCAAATGCTTTGGAAAGCTAGCCTGAAACAGCCTACTACAATTCGCCTGATTGGCCACTGCCAAATGCCCATTGAGAAAATGTTGAGAGGCCTAGATTGAGGAGAATTCCAGCTTTCCAACTAAAACAAGATGGTAACGCCCAGTCAAATGGTTCGACCGCTACCGCTGATCAAAAATGACCAATTTTTTGCTTTTTAACTTAGGAAAAAAGAATGAGAAAGACATTTTTGCATTTTTTAGTGAGTCTACACGCAATTAAAGTGCTTTTAATAAAATTGTAGACATTGGTAACAACTCTTTTTTTTAATTGCCGACGAAAATATAGATTACCTGTTTTAATTAGCGCTTCTCCTTCTGAGCTTGATTTTTCCCTAGAGACTTTGGAGCTTGCATCCCAGCTGGACTTGTACCTTCTGCGCATGCGCAGGTTTGAGCCGTCTATATAACACGGCGCAGTCGTCCGTTCGGCATCATTTTTCCTAGGGCGCTCACGTTCTGATCGCCTCGAGTTTTCCCTTCCTCGATACGGCTCCTCGGTCCGCGGACTGATCTGGCTACTTGCTACGATCTTGCGTTCCTCCCATAGGACCGCAGTCGCCTGTTTCGTCTCGCGTTCCTCTATGAACGGTGTAGCACCTGCCCATCCTTCCTTAGGATCTGGGAATCGGCGGTCGGGCACCATAGCTCCGCACATCAGGGTTGCCTGGTCCTCTCGATCAATGGACCGGCGCCCCGACACTTCCCCCGCCGTCTTTTCACGGCCAGTACGGCAGCCTCTACATGCGCCTTCTGCTGCATTCCCGGCTCTTGTGGCTGCTCTTCCCAGCGAGTCTTCTAAGGGATTTTTTCGACGCAGACGTCTCCTTCTCGGACGGGTTCCCTGCATTTCCCAAGCAGCACATTCACCTCGGCGTCTCGAGTCCCGTCCTTATGTTCCTTGCTTACCATCACTGGTCCTTGTGGAAACCCTTGGTTCCTCTGGCTGTCTGTCGCCTAGATTGTTAGACTGGTGCGACTCACATCTACCGGTACTTTTCTCTACGTTCCGCCGATCATTTCATGATTTCTCTGTTTCCCCGGTTCCCTGTCATCCTGTCCTGCGTCCGCGGCACCAGCTACCAAAACTGAGTCCCCGCTTACAACCTTAACCTGTGACGAAGACGTCTTCCCCTCGGACGATGACGACCCTTCTGTTCATCTGAGAAGTTCCTGACCAGACTTTCTGCCATTCTCGCCACGTTCCCCACGCCTGTTGCGTTCCCGAAAAATTGTGATCCCGGCATCTCACCTATCGTTCCGTCTACGGCGAACCAGGACTGTCCAGGACCACGTCATCCCGGAACCCCGTTCCGGCGTTACTTGATACTTCTTGCAGTACCACTTCGTCTCGTCCCTGCAGCATCTCTTGCGCAGACGACCTGACTCCACCAAGGTATCATCAGCTTTAGCAGCCATCCTCTGATTCCGCCACCTTTTGTTTTTATTTTCTCGGATGCGCAGTTGGCTCCGTCATGTACAAAAAGAAAAAAGAAATAAAAGATAACACAATATATATATGTGGAAACCTGTGTTAGAATCCTGCCAGCGATCCGACAAACCAGCAAGATGTGGCTCATCCGACGCCACCCGCCGTCGCCACCTTTATGTTGAAACCACGCACTCTTTGCCGATCCCATTCCGCTTCATATCACGGGGTCATCGGTTCCGCCTTCCTCCTGCTTCCAGCTTTGGTTTCACGTTACGATCCAATTAGCCAGACACGAACTGATCTTCATCCTTGCCGACGGTGACCTCGTCACTCGGTGCCTGACTTACCACGGGACCGTTGGTTCCTTGTGTTCTCCTACATTCCCGTCTCCAATCTTTCGTTTCGGTCCGGCAGAGCTAGCCGAGGACGACATAAGTTCCAACGTTCAAGGGGGTGGCTTTATCATTCACCATCCAACAGCCGCGGGACTCTGGTTCCGTATTTCGTCTAGTTTCCATATCTGGCCGCTCGTTTCGATCCGGCAGGGTTAACCAGGGACACTGTAGTCTCCATCCTTTACGTCGATGGCTTTTTCGTTCACCATCCGTTGACTTCGGGAACGTTGGTTCCGTTCTTCTTTGATTCCAGTCTCTGCTCTCACGTTCCGGTCGCCCTGAGTTCACCGAATATGAGATGAATTTAATTTTTTACTAAGACGGTCCTGTCGCTCACAGCCTACATACCCCTAGGCTCTTTCCAGCAATCGCTTGCTATTCTTGCAACGGTCCGTCCTTCCGTCCGGGCCTCATGTCTACCAGTCGTCCCGTCCCCCTGCTACACTCAAACTTCGTTCCATTACAAAACCCAACTTACTAGCCTTCCCCATGTCCCGGCTTCTTTTCTGACCCTGCTCGCGGACGACGACACCTACTCGTGGAAATTGTGACATTTCTGCCGTTTTCTTCCTGGTTTCTGCTCAACCGAACTGATTCAACTTGTTTGAACTTTTACAAGTTTGCGCCGTCCGTTCCTGTCCTCACTCCAAAACAAACACACGCAAACCGCATTTCCATGATCCATCGGATCTAGGTTTTTCCTTTTATAACCAATTAAGGCCTATGCGGTCCGTACCTGCAATATAGGTACCATGGTTCCGTTCTGCCTTTACCCAGCAGTCGTCCGCAGGATCGTCGGTTCCCTCCACCTACGCCGTTCTTTCGCATTTCCACCACCAGAGAGCTCTTTTGCCCAGTTCAAATTCAAATCTGTTTGCGCGTTACGGTTGTCACTAGTTTCATTGCCTCCATGTCGGACACGTCCTCATCCGAGGAACCGATTCTTCCAACGATCGTCTCTGAAGTCAACGTTCCGTCACCAAAGGCTTGTTCATGTCTGGGGTTTTCTGGTTCCTCTCCGGCGCATCACTGTGATCCCCATCAGTGTTGCCAGAAGCATAGATTGTGCAACGGGCTAGACAAAAACTGCCGCGCGTGCCTTGCTATTTCTCCGACTAGGTGGACTGAAATCCGTCGGCGACAACTTGAATCATGAAAATGTGCCGCCCGTGCGGCTCGGTAGCGACAAGAACACCGGTCCGTCACTTCACTACCAGGATCCGCGGTATCATCACAAGTTCCAATTCCTGTATCCAAGAAAACAACGGCTTCCAAACGTTCGGCGCCGCCTGTTTTACCTTCACAGCCTGTTAAGAAGTCGAAGATCACCGATACAGATAATGTCCCTGCGATCCCGGGTTCATCGGGAACGCGCCCAAAAGCACGGATAAAGACTGCTCGTTCTCCCTTTGCACCGCCCAAGGTTCCCTTGCTGCGGATCAAGCCTTCTGCCGTGTCAACCTCTCGTACGGTTCCGTCGACTGTGCTTCTACACCCTCGGTCCCGCCTCCGACTCCACCGGCCACTTTTCAAACATTTTCGCCGACTAGGACTTCTCCTACGAAGCCAGTTCCGTTCCCCTCTGCGTCAGCACTTCGATCCGCGTTGCTCCGTGGGCTCCATTTTTCCGCTAGGGAGCTGGAGAATTTTGATTTTAACATCAAGTTCCTCTCAGACTAGACTACATTAACGCCTTCGCCAGGGAATTAGTCGCTTCATGCGGATCGCTCTGAACTTTTTTCGCTACGAGAAATCGCGGCCGAGTCCGCAAGGCTTCAACAGACAATGCCTTTTTTGCGCGCCTCCAACGAAGCGTTTTCCAATGAACTGGAAACTTTACAACGACGCTACACTTCCCAGCGTGTCAACTACGCTCTGCTTCGTGCCCGCATTGCCTTTTTATCACCCATCCCTTCCTCTCCGCCGTGGAGGGCTTATTATTGCGCCCGTTCCAGAACTAGGCGTGCCGTGCTCTCAACAACCGTAGTTCGCCTGCCAATTGCCCCGCGACTGCCGGACTCTTCACCGTCCCCATCCGTCTCCGATCTCCTTCAGAAAGCCCCGTCTCCGCTGCCATCTCCATACCGGGACCCATCCGTCACGGCAGTGACATACCACTCCCCGGACATCGATCCCCCTTCGGCAGGTTCATCTTCCCCTGTAGAACTTTGGAATGCCGCCATGTCGTCGAGCCAGTTTCACAAAATCTCTTCATACTCTGTCTGGCAGTATGACAGCGCTCCGCTCTTTGCGCCAGTTTTTCATGGGTTGTCAGAACATTCGGCTACCTCCGATACCGTCATGCCCTGCACTTCCTTGTCGTCAACGAGCTAAAGGGGTTAACAAAACTCGGAAAAATTCCGGAAAAAAATTACCGCACACTTTCACAATCAAAACAACAGCTTTGTCCTGCGAATTTTCGATAGCTTGGGCTGCTATCTTCTTCGGGCCTCAAGGATATAGTTCGGACTTACATTTTCCACTCAGTTCGACGAACTATCGCATTTGACAAATGCGCTCATGTATATATTCGTCGGCAATTAAAAAGACTAAAATAGCAGGGCCTGCACCTGCTTAATTTTAGTTTTTATTGCCTAACCGAAAATATACTTTACCTGTAGTCCTGCCCAGGCCTCCCCTCCATAGTAGGTTTTGGGTGTGAAGAAATAATGCCAAACGGACGGCTGCTCCGTGTTATATAGACGGCCCAAACCTGCCCATGCGCAGAAGGTACTAGTCCGGCTGGGATTTAAGCTCCAAAGTCTCTAGGGAAAAATCAAACTCAGAAGGAGAAGCGCTAATTAAAAAAGGTAATGTATATTTTCGGTTAGGCAATAAAAACTAAAATTAAGCAGGTGCAGGCCCTGCTACTTTGGTCTTTTTTTTTTTCCAGAAATTGATACACATGTCAGGAATTTCAACGTTTCGCATTTCGATATTTTGGTGAAAAATTTTGTTTTTCCACCCTTAGTTTACCTTCAAACTTCGACGTATATATACGTCGTTACTGTATTTGGGATGATTTTTTTTTTTTTAGACGTATATATACGTTCATACTGCTTAAAAGATTAAACAAATATGTTGAGCATTTTCATAGCATTTTGAAAATAAATAATAAAATAAAAAGCCGGGTAGCCTGGTTTTTTTTCGACCTCCGAAATCCCCGAGAACCAAACTTATTTTTTTTTCCCCGGCCGTAATTAAACTGACATCTTAACTTTTTTCCCCAAAGCCTTTTTGTAAAAAAAAACAAAAAAACAAAAGAGTTAAAACTCATCACCCAGTCATTTCCTTTTTGGAAAAAAAGGACCTTGTGGAAATGTGTATATACACACACGTACATATGTGTGTATATATAAATATATATATATATGTATATATCTCCAGGCGAAATGCCAGCTTGAAACCGTATGGGACTTGTTCAGAAGGTGCCTGCCACCAAAATTTGACGGAGTCTGCTGTTTATGCAAAATAATCGGGTATTGTAGATTTTCCTGCGGCGACCAAGAAACGTAAATTTGCCGGCCCAATGAAGGCTGGCTGAAATGTGTTTTTCTTAGGAAAATAAATAATACTTTAACACCACCCTACCTCCCCTCTCAAGTCACCTTATGATGTATGGAGACAAAAAAATGGGTTGCTTTCGTTGCAAGCCGTTTTTATGGAGGACTGCGCACATGCGCAGTTGGGTTACCAAGCTGGCAGGATCGGTGTAATTTAAAATCAAGGGTGAAACACAGCATTGAGAGCACAATGCAAAATAAACAGGTATTGTATATTTTCCTAGGCAAAAGAAACAAATTTCAGCCGGCCTTCATGGATGCCGACAAATTTGCGTTTTTTAACGAATAGATTATAAACAACCATTCTAACAGATTTTGTGCTACTCTTTCCGCATTTAAAGAATTTTCTGTTATAAGGAACCTTTTTCGCAGTCCCTCTAGGTTCTTTTTTTTTTTAAGATTTTTTAAAGAAATGTTGGAAAATATTTCATAGTGTTCTGTAAGCAATGCTTTAATTATAATCCAACAATAAATTTTTTAACCAAGGTATTAGTAAAATATTCTATAGATCTTGCCTTCACTATGTATTAACCTAAACCTGCCAAACCTAGTTTTTCCTTGCTCCTTGCGAGTCCTTCTGTTAAACTGACCTCTTTGATGTTAATTCTTGAAAGAGCTTCCTTCTTTTTTGCAAAGTGGTTCTGCTTAGTAAGAAGTCGAAGAAAAAAAAATAACAGCACTTTCACCAAAGCCTGGACATTTTACTTTCTCATTAGTAAAATTTGGTGACAAGGTGAACATAAATGGTTCATATCACATAATAACAATGACTACATGCTTTATCTCTGCAGGAAAGTGGAGACTACCCACTCATCATCACTGGCCCACAGTGGAAGAAGTTTCGCGTCAACTTCTGCGAGTTTGTGCAAGTGATGGTGAAGCAGTGTCAGTACAGCATAATTTACGATCAATACCTTATGGATAATGTTATCTCACTACTGACTGGATTATCCGACTCACAAGTTCGGGCATTTCGACACACAGCTACGTTGGCAGGTATGCAAACATAGTTTTATATTAGTTTTTGACAGATATTAGGAATTAGAATGTATGGACAAAATTAGGCAAGCTTGTTGGCATGTGTCATGGTTTTAGGAGGGAATTTTTTTTAACTAAATTTCTTGGAGCCTGTTGTGGCGGTAGAAATTTCTTGGAGCCTCTGAGGTGCTGGTAGACGTTGCTAGTTGTAGTCTGTTGCAGTATTAACTAGGGATCGACCGAGTCCGGATATATCCGGATCCGGCGCCGGATAATGCGGTATCCGGCAAGATCTGGATCCGGCCATTATATTGAGCCGGATACCGGTTGCAACACAACCAAAACATGGCGCCGTAAACATGTTGCATGCCTCTGTAAAATATATCGACGTAAAATAACTAAGCGATCTACGGGTATAAAAAATTGCAGATGTTATAATTACAGTGTAAATTAGTGCACAAAACTATGCTTGGGATAATCGTATTAGGTTTCCCACGAAACCCAACTTTGCATAATTTTTTTTAGAAGTACTTCCTTGTCGAGTATCAAAGGCTATTTTTAGGTCAATTGAAATTGCCCCTACATGTTTACTGTTATTAAGAGCTTGCGTTACTTTATTAATAGCATGCAGGGCGTTCATGGTTCCTTTACCTTGTTGAAAGCCATATTGGCATTCGTGTATAATTTTAAACTTTTATAAAGAAAATTGTATTTGTTGGCAAAAAACTTTTCAATGATTTTGTCGAGGACTGGCAATAGGGCAATTGGTTATTTTCACCTTTTTTTAAAAATTGGCCTAATAATTTTATGTTTTAGGTTAGTAGGCCAAATTTCTGTTTTGATGATTGCCGAAATCAGGATGACCAGGAACTCGGCCGTTTGTTCTTTTGATTTAAGACAATTTTCAAGTAGGAAACCATCATGGCCGCATGATTTTTTTTTACTTTAATTTGATTTAGGATAGCAAGTATTTCAAAAAAATTGGGGTTCAATTATTTGTATTGTCGGTATGTTTCCAACAGAATGTCCATTCGACCGAGTTATGCTTCCTTTATTCTTACCCTTTTTTTTTTTTTTTTTTGCTTTTTTTAAGTTTGGAACCTCATTATGAAAGAAGGATGCAAAATTCAAAATTATTGCATACTGTTTCTGTGTTTTCTGGCTGGAAGGCTGTTTTGATAAATTCGTCTAGGCTACCTTTTTTTTTTTTACCGATTTTCCACACAAATAGTTAATTTTTTCCCATATTTTTGCTCCATCGGTTCTCTTCTTAATAAAGTATTCCTGGTAATATATTTGTTTGACATCGTTACTTTCCTTTCGGATCTCATTTTTCATCCTTTGATAATTATTTAATAGGTCGTGTGGACTCGGATTAGACATTTTCGAAATCTTATTCCAAAGTTTATTTTTTTTATTTATTTTTTTAAAAAGTTCAGTTGTCATCCATTCTGCTTTAAATGGTTTTTTATATCTGTTCTTAGTCTGGCGTTTGTTTGTATCCCTTTTTTTATATACTTTTTTTGGTTGTCAATATAAAATGTTTTAATTTTAGTTTCAATTTGCTCATAAATTTCATTGGGGTCGGTAAACATTTTCAGAAAATTCGAATTTTGATTTTGCAGCTGTTTAATGATACCTTTGTGGAAATATCCAGATTTTTTTTGAGTTAGGTTAGAATGATTTTCATGGTTCCTCTCAGAGGAACTATTATAAGCATTGAAAGCTGTAAGTAGTGATCAGCTAGTTTAATTTTTACAAAAGGAGTCGCATATCCAGTTTTTACTTTTACAATAAATTAAGTCAATACAGGATCTTATTACGTTATTGTTTCTAATTTCCTCCCTAGTTGGTGTATTTATCTTTTGAGAGTAGCCTATACTAGCCATACAGTTTTCAAATCTTTCGATGTCGTGCTTTTCATTCTTGTCCTGGTGTCCTATAAGAACATTCAAATTGAAATTGCCAATCAGAAAAATATTATCGTTTTTTGATTTGTTTACCAGATACGTTTTTAGTTTTTTTGTAAAGTTCACTCTGCTGGCTGAGGGTTTTTTATACACAGCCAGTATTTCAAAATTCTCATTTTCAATTTGAAACGAACAACTGATAGCTTCATTATCATCTATTTTTATATTTGAGCAGTTTATATTTGTAAAAGTGTTATTTTTTATAAAAAGTGAAAGCCTAATTAAAACGTTGGCTGCGTGAATATAGCGTTGTTAAATTGTAGATGGACTGAATTAATAGAAGGTGAGCTAGGTTTGCCGTCAGGAGGAGGTTTTATAATAAAAAGCTGATTAATAGTAGGAATGACCCTTGCCATGTTGGTTTAACCAGATACACTAACAACATCTGGCATTAATAAACATGGTGTTTAGCCAGCCTAGTTAAAGTAAATTAAAACTACCGAGTGCTTATGTGAAACTTATAAAAAGGTAACACCTAGTTATAATGGTTTTAATAATAAAACTAAGTAGGGATCGACCAAGTCCGGATATATCCGGATCCGGCGCCGGATAATGCGGTATCCGGCAAGATCCGGATCCGGCCATTATATTGAGCCGGATACCGGATGCAACGCAACCAAAACATGTCGCCGTAAACATGTTGCATGTCTCGGTAAAATAAATCTACGTAAAATAACTAAGCGATCTACGTGTATAAAAAATTGCCGATGTAATAATTACAGTGTAAATTAGTGCACAAAAATATACTTGGGATAATCGTATTAGGTTTTCATAACTCAAAAAAAAAGTTGAAGTTCGACTACATAAATGCACTTACGAAAATATTCATCGTCCGTTGCAGTACATGGGATACCTTGAAACGATGGTCCTCTGGTTATTCTTCCATTACAGCGTTGTTTACGGCTTCCAAAATCCTATTTTTTTTAAAGTTTTTAATACCGTAGAAGTAGTTTAAAGTTGTTTTATTCCTAATTTATATTCGCTATCGGTGATACGGTCGCCAATCCCCGCCATCGCGCTCCCACTCTCTGCCGTCTGTCCGTAAATAGACGCGGACATGCTAGCATCAATGGCTGTGACCTTGACTCGCTTCGCGTGACGTCACTTGCGACTGGCCCCCGTCGCGATAGTGATCACGTGCTATACACGTGTCAATCGGGGAATCCCAGCTTTCCAACGCGACCAAGATGGCGGCTGTTTGTTGGGTTACGACAGCTTGAACCAAGGTCTAGTTTTAGCAAACAAAAGCAATTTCACGTCAATTTTGACGACACAGCCAACAAAAAACGTCGATTAAGGTATTTAAAAGAGGATATTAAATTAAATGAATCCAAAATTGGCGTGCCAAAGTACCTAATTCAGTCGGAATTACACCTCCGTTGTATGCAATGGCGGTTTTTCTTTGCACACGGGGCTTTGAATCGAGCGTGCGTCGGGAGTTTTAGAAACGGTTTTGAAGTGGCGATAAATCGCGGTTTGGACGCTAAGGGGTTAAATTCGAAAAGTAAGACGGTTGAATGACGTCATCAAAAACTAGCAAGAAATAATAGCATGATAAACCAAAGATGACTTCCTTGTTGCAAAAGTCGAGACAGTTTTGTTCATAAAATGGAAAAAATACAGCTTTTTTTATGTTGGTTTCGTTCCTTTTTTTTGCTTTCGGTCTTTGTTATACTGTGCGCAATACAAAACGGAACGAAGGCAATTTAAAGCTGTAAATAAAAGACCTGTTGTGATTTTGTTTTAATGCAACCAAAATTCAATAATTTTAAGCTAAAATAAGTATGGACTACATACTGGTTTCGCAAATATTGCAAAATTGTGCTAATTATTTTCCGTTGTGCTAATTATTTTCCGAAATGAAGCAGTAGGCTAATCAATAAGAAATCCTTCAACTAGAAAAATGTTTTCTGACTGTTTAACCTAATGAGTGCTTTGTTTGTTTCAAAAAAATTTGCAGAAGTTAGCAACATTACAAAAACAGTTCTGTAGCCTACATGCAATTATACTATACTGGTACTCATAATAGCGTATGACTTCTACGTGTTTAATGTAACAAAATAATGTGAAACAAAGCGAAAATTAACACCTTAGCTGCAACTTATAAGGGGGGAAAAATAAAACGGCTTTATTTCGTTTTTGTGTGTGAATTGCCCGGTATCCGGTACCGGTCCGGATCCGGCACCTAGATCCGGAACCGACCCGGCCCTGACATCAAATTATCCGGAACCGACCCGGATCCGGCAAAATGGTATCCGGTCGATCCCTAAAACTAAGTTTAGATAAGTTATGTTTACTGCGTTTTGTGGTACACATCGTAAAATGTGAATATAGGCTTATTTGGCTGAAATGAAAGTTGGTCTTTGTACATAAAAATGTGCTGCAGCAAAATGTACACATGGGTCGACATTAGCGTACCCATTCCCTAATGCACAACACGAGAATGTGAGCTAAGCGGCTTTGTGCCTAAACACTTGATAAAAATGATTTATATTTGTACAGAAATAAGTGGGAATAATGGGGTCCACTTTCCTCTGGTTGTGGTGAGGAAAAGTTTGTAGTTTTAATATAAGGCTGTATCTTCAAATTCTGCTCCGGGGGGATAGAAGTGATCAAAATGTTCGTGTTTGGGTGGGGGGGGGGGAGACTATGTCCAATGGTGTTGAGCACTGAGTAGCGTTGCTCAACAACCAACTTCGTTGCAAGCAGTGTCAAACTAATGCTCGTATAGACCCAAATTAGCTCAATTTTGGTGGTAAAGTGTAAATTTTCCCTCCGATGTCCTACCAGTTTACTGAATAAATCTTCAGCTTCATTCTGTCCTGTTCATTTTTACTTTCACGATTCTGCAGTGCGAAGTTGCTACTTTTGGGGTGCCAGCTTGTAACCCCGGGGTTCTCGTCAGGTAGTACCCACTGCCAGTTTTGACGAGGTCTACTATAATGCTAAAATTAAAGGTAATCAATATCTTTCTGCAGCAACTAGAAACATTAAAATGCTGGGTGTAACCGGCTGATTTTTGTTTTTATAGCCAAAGAAAAGATACGTTACCTGTTTTTATAGCAGATTCCCCTTTGAGTTGATTTCCCCTAGAAGTTATCTTCCCTGCTGGTTATATTGCGCATGACCGGATGTGGGTGAGCCTTTATAAGCTCGGCGCATCTGATCTAATGCCATCTTTCTCCTAGGCCGTCCACCGAGTGTGTTCGCCTGCGAGCTCTCCCCGACGATCCTACGCCTCCAAGCCGCCGAGTCATTGATCCTCGATCCGCCTTCTTCCACGCCTCTCGCCGCAGCCGCTATGACATCTACTTCTATAAGTGCCACTCTAGCCCTCGGGACTCCTGCGCTTGTCGTGGAAATTTCCACCAGCCCTGCAGACTCACTCCCTATGCCGGCCCTGCTCCTCTGCACGGAAGCAGTCCCTTCCAGTTCCTCAGAAGAAACCTTTCCTACGCCGGTCTCAGTCTCGTCCAAGGATCCAATCCCTCCTTCTCGTTTGGACACTCCCGATCCGCCACAAGGATCGATTCGTCGTCTTCATATCTCACAGCGCGCGCCGCCTAGGTTCATGGGACGATCCTCTTTACCACGAGTTGGCTTACTTCGGCCTCTGCGGGCACCACCTTCTTTTATTTTCCCGCACCTCCTCTCCCACTTCCCGGCAGAAGAAAGTAGGGGGTAGTTTAAGCCCCATGACCAGACTACCTCCACCTCAACTACCTTCACCTGCGGCGTCAATCCCCTTGGGATCGGGACCAGCATCTCCCCTTTTCACACCTCCATCTTCACTAAGGCTTCCGATACCCTTCCCAACATTCTCAAGGAGTTTCTGTAACCCAACCAACAGTCCGATATTCTGCTGATTTACTGATCCGTCTGATCCAGCACCAGTGGCTCCTGTGCCACAATCCTACTCGTCATCCGATTTAATCCATCTATACTGCGCTGAAAGAGAGGACCGCAACTGCTATATTAGTTATACCCTTCTTTCACCACTACGATCCCAAGCTACCTTGTACTGAATTATTCTCCTCCGGTTGTTACCAAGCGCAAGTCGCTATCTTTCCCTGGCATCACGGCCCTTGCCAAGCACGCCCTTAGCATCTCAACAACAAACCATCATTATTGGATACTTCGATCCTTCTAAGCCATCCTGCTCGCACGCCGTGACCCCTCCGACAGCATTTACCTCACCAGTGCCACCAGCTATGTAAACACGCTTCTATTCGCTACACCTGAACTCGATCCTTTGGTTCACATGCCTACACCGATAATTTCCATGTTGCACTGGGATCGCCTTCAGGATCATTATCCTGAACTTTCAACCCGTGTTGATACCTACTTCCAAATTCTCACCTACTTAAAAATGTTTCACTCGTTACCAACCTTTGACAAGTCCGACTTCAACAACTCGCGAGCCTACGCCTCACGCCTATCTTCGAACCCTAACTGGAAAGCCCGGGATACTCGTCATCGATCTCCACCACTCCTACCACGCCTACTCCGCTTAAACACCGACGCTCCGTCTTACGACGATTTTTGCCTGTCAATAGCCGGTCCACTTACAGCCTGTCAACAGCCGGTTGACTTGCCTGTCAACAGCCGGTCTCAATGAGGTCCTAATTCCTCGTTCTGCCACCACGAGCGCCGCGATCATCTTCCTTACCTAACTTTCCTGCGCTTTACACCCTGTCTCTTAACTACGACACCATGTCCAGCTCCTCTTCATCAGAAGATCCTGTTCCAACGGTCTTCCCGAATGTGCCATCTCTTAACGCCTTGTTCCTGCTTAGGATTCGCCAACAGGACTAATAGGTTCAATCCTCATCACTGGCAGTGTGATGGGATCACTAAACAATGCAAGATTTGTGTCGCCATTTCTCTGGATAAATGGCGGCTCGTAAGGAAAAGACAAGCCGTTTCCCGCCAACGAGCAGCACAAGCTGCCAAACAGAAAGCCCTTGAACTAGCTTCAGCTCTGTCTTCACACGCCATTCCTCCTGCAACTAGCACAGTGCCTTCACATGAACGTGAGCAAGCCCAACCTGACTCTACCAAACCTTCCCGTAAGAAACAACGCACGGACAGCTCCAGACTTTCCGATCTGCTAGCCACTGCCGGGGACCTCCGTCTTTGTCCCGAAATCTAGTGTTCACCCTACGCTCCCACGATCCGCACCTAAAATTAAAGTGGCTCGTTTCCCCCGTGCGCCGCATTCCCATAGTGCTCCGTTTAAAGTTACCTTAGAATGTACACATCGAACTCCTCGTAAAACCCCTGTGCGTTGGTCTCCGTTAGCCCCAAGTAGCGTTCCCACGATCCCTCCTGTGCATTCCGGCTTAGCCGATCCACCATCCCATCAACTGGTTCCTCCAGCAACTGCCTCTCCATAGCAAACGAAGCTTCCCTCATCTCGCCAGTCGCCACTCCGCCTTCCTCCACGCCGCCAAGATTTCCCAGTGCTTCAGTGCTGCCGTAACTCGCGGATTGCAGCTATTCGTCCGCGACCTCGAACATGTGGACTTCAACGTTAAGTTCGTCCTAGACATAGCCGAGTCTTTTTCCACTGAGTTTTCTTTACTCCGTGCCGCCACAGTCAACACGTCGGCCCTCCAAGAAGCTGCAGCAACAGCCTCTGGCCGTCAGGAGGAAAACGCACGCCTCCTTTAGCTCAATTCTGTATTTGTCAATGAATTAGAAACAGTAAACCGCTGCTACCACACACTTCGTATTAACTATGCCCTAAAAGCCCACTATAAGAAATGGCCTTCGCCCTTACCTTCATCACCTCCATGGCAGGCATATTACTATGCACGTTCCCACACACGCCGACCGCGCACGTTCACCTCCTCTCCTGTCCTCTGCTCATCATCAACTTCTCAACAAGCCCAGTCATCCCCAACTCTACAGGACCTTCACCACGCCGCTTCCTCACCTCGGACATCGCATTTCTTCGATCCCTCTGCCACCGCGTGCCAGTCCCTTTCTCCAAAGATCGATCCTCCATCGCTACTTTTCGTCTAGCAGGACGCATCAGCCTCCAATAGCTTTTCTAGGATATCGTCATACTCCGTGTGGCAGTATGACGATGCCCCTGGATTTGTTCCTGTGTTTCATGGGATCGCTCCCCATTCTGCCATATCTTCAAGGGACCCTTTGTGCTCCCCCTTCCGAAAACGGGCCAAGGGTGTAGCATTAGCGTTCCGCATACGCCAGTAAGTCGGCAATTCACCTCCGCAGTAATCCCAAAGACTTCCACGAGGAGCCTTCATGATTGAGCTATGGACTACTCACCCTCGTGCATTATTAGACTCTTCAGTTATCTACACAACATATTAATCTTCGAATGGGAAAATTCCGGCAAGCGGTGTTTACCGTGGCATGAGTACGACATTGCAATTCTAAGAACCAGACTAGAGAATAGTCTTATCCCCGCATGATGGTTCTACTCTTCCCCATATTTTTGCCCAGATCAAGACCCATAAACAGGGATGCCCCATGCGGCTCATCACGTCTGCTAAGAACGCGCACATCAAGGGAGTGGACTGGTGGCTGACGAAGAGGCTAGATCGATACATTTGGGGAAAGTACAAACTTAAAAACACCCAAGAGCTACTCGACGAACTTGACACAATCCAACTTGATCAGGACCAAAGACTTGTTTCGTTTGACGTCGTCGCAATATTTCCAAGCATCCCCATCGGTTGCTGATGGAAGTTCTTGATCTGTCTGCTGCTCGTGTGAAGGTAGACGAGGACGAACACTGGGTTAACAGGGAACTTATGAAATGTATACTGTTTTCCATTTATGTGACGTTTCAGCATAAGACCTTCCATCAAGTTCGAGGTACCCCTATGGGGTACTCGTGCTCACCCGTGCTGGCCGAAATGGTCTTACAGTTTTTGGATGAACACATCACCAAGAAGTTCCCTTCATGAAGATCTGAAGAAGATTCGTTGATGATGATGCAGTGGCTTCTCCCAAACAAGATGAAATCCCCCTTGTGCTGGATGAGCTCAATGGGTGGAACGCCAGCATCCAATTTACTCATGAAGAGGAGGTAGATAGTAGCATCCCTTACTTGGACGTAAAACTTACCAGGAAAGGCCAGAGGATCGAATAAGAGCCTTTCCGTAAAGAGACTCACTCTGGAAGGGAGATCCCCTATCCATCATGCCACCCGAAACACCAGCTCCATCCTCCTCAACGAAATGTGCCGCATCGCCATTCGCCAACCATTCTTCCACCCAAAGTATTGCAAATAAGCACTTGCAACTCGCAAAATCTAGGTTCCTGCTTTTGGGTTACCTGCATTCATGGTCAACTCGGCGATCAAGAAGGCTCAGCATGGGAAGAAAGGCTGCAAGGATCGAAAGGAAGACACACCCTGTGCTGTTGTAACCCATGTGCCAGGACGGACAGAGAAAGTCGATCAAACCTTCAAAAAACGGGACATTCGGTGCTTCTTGAAGTACCCTCCCAAAAAGCTGCTTAAAGGGAAACACCCCAAACCTACCCACCCTCCCCCACACTCCCCATCTCCTCCGCCTCCTCCCCCCACCCCAAAACCTATCCCACCCTCCTCATCCCATCGCTATCCAACCCGCAGCAAGGATAGACGTCCGACTCCCACTCCCCCCTCCTCTCTCCAAAAAACCAGCAGAGTAAAAAGCATGTGCTGCAACAGCCACCTGCAGACCCAAGGAGCTTCAGCCAAAAGAATGTCTTGTACTGCATGCCATGTAGGGACTGCAAATCAGTTTACGTTAGAGACACTCATCGAAAACTCCAGACGAGAATCCATGAACACCAAGGAAAAGTGTGGACATTAGACCCACTCAATGGAATTTCTGTCCACCAACGAAAGGAAAATCACCAGATTGCGTGGGAACTCAACCTGTGTCCTGCTGAAATCCAGTACACCAAACGACGCCCACCTTCGTGGGTTGGAATCTCTAGCCATCCAACAATTTTGGAAGCATGGTGCAGCACTCATGAACATTGCCCATCCATCCTATCCCAACATTGACCGACTAATGAGACCAGAGTTCGCCAAAAATCTCAACAGGCAATGGAAATCGGAGTTTAAGCGCGCGATAAAGATCAGTGGTCCAACGGAAAATGCGGCAAGTTCAAATTCTAATTCAGATTCTGACACATCCTGAAGCAATGTGAACCTCGTCTAGTACTTCGTTTTTTGCCTGTACTTCTGAAGACGGTGAACGCTGCATTATTCCACCGAAAATTCAAGTGGACAGAGTTTATAATTGTTTATTTATTAGTGGTGAAGTGTGAACTTTAAATTGCAATCTTCAAATATTTATATTCTCATGTCTCGCTTGCAACGTATTGCTACCCTCTCCATCAACAACGCACCTACGCCAACGATACTAGTGATCCTTTTAGGCCTACTCATTCCTCACCCTACGGTCCCAGCACACTCCTACCCTCACATCTCACATATTGATGTTACGGCTTGACCCATGTGCACGCTGACTTTACAGCTTCCCAAGTTCTTCTCTACCACGCCTCTCTATAAACTTCCAACCCGTGCCGACTGCATCATCCAGAACCAACACCGGCTCAACCGATCCGCCGTTCCCATAACTACAACGCTGCAGCTACACAACTTCATCAATCCCTACTAGAAGGTTAGCGATCTCTTGCTTAATATTTGCTTTGTACCTAGTACCCCGAGGTGTGGGACACCCTGTTGCGATTTTTCCCAAAAAAAAAACACCAGAAGAAACCCTAACACAGACTTGAGTTCCACTAGCTACCTGATTGCACGCCAGGACTCCCTGACTGCTAGACTGCCAGTCTGTTAACAAATTTGGAATCGCATCCCCAATCTTTTATTAGAGCCTATCCCTTTCTTCCGGCCTGGACCCAGTGCTCCTATCTGGCCGCACCATTCCTACATATGGGTGAGAAGTTGGTTGCGCTATACAGGGTTGTCTTCACCGGGACTTGTTTCCTGGGGACGCTGGCTCGTATTGCGGGTGACTCGAACCTAGGCCCCCTCCTAGGTGACGAAGTCTGCTATAACAATAGGTAATTTATATTTTCTTCGGCTATAAAAAGACTAAAATACCAGGGCACCTGGTTGATTTTAGTTTTTATTGCCTTCAGAAAATATCAATTACCTACAACCCGCCCATCCTCCCCTCTATGAACTAGGTTCTAGGGGTTAGGAGAAAGATGGCATTAGATCCGATCCGATGCGCCAAGCTTATAAAGGCTTGCCCGCTTCCGGTCATGTGCAATATAATACGAGCCCAGCAGGGAAGTCAACTTCTAGGGGAAATCAATGCCCAAAGGGGAATCTGCTATAAAAACAGGTAATGTATATTTTCTAAAGGCAATAAAAACTAAAATCAACCAGGTGCAGGCCCTGGTATTTTTGTCTTTTTATTACCTAACCGAAAATAGACATGACCTATCCTGCCTCCCCTCTTAGTCACCACCTGACGCTTTGAGAGGAACGAAAGATGAAGCACGGTCATGCCTCGGCACTTTTATAGGAGGAGTGCGATTGACTCATGCGCAATGGGTTGCCGAGGTGGCAGGCATAGGCCTATAAGTTTTTTCTGTAGGGAAAAAGCATTTGATAGAAAGAATGCTAAAATTATAGGGAAGTTATATTTTCGGTTAGGCAATAGAAACAAAAATCAGCCGGGTGCATGCAGTATTTTAATGTGCTTAGCCTGCTCAATATCATTTCAATTCTTACTCCAGGGATGTGATTTTTTTCCAGATTTTGCCTGAATTCCTTTTTTTTTTTGCTGTATTTAGAAGTTTCGATTTGTCTCAGTTTTAATTATTTCACACGAAAACTATGTCTCCAACATTGAACGTCGGTTCCAGGTAGTGCCATGGCCTATCAACCGTACATTATGAAGGCCGCGCTAGTGTTTACAAAAGAGTGCGCTGCAGTGAAACGGGGACTGTGATTGGCCAATTTCAAATTCTAAAAAAAGTGAAGTTTATACTGCAAAAGTATGCAATTTCAGGCTAAAATTAATTCTGTACTGCACCAAAAATTCTGCAAACCCTATTAGGAAATGCTCCAAACCCCTCATCTGAAAACCTTCCTGATTTTTAACTATGAAGGTGTCGCATCACTGTTACTCACTTTTGAAACTATCTCTGATGCGCACCATTAGCCGTTTACTTGGTGTTTAGAGTTGACTAATGTGTTTATTGGGGCATGTAAATATTGATCTAGCATGTAAGTGAAGAATTTGCTGAAAATTTGCACAAATCCATTAGTCATGGAATGGTCTGAAATAAGCCATGCTATAGAGCAAGCATGCTGGTGCATAATAAATTATGGCGCAGAGATTTTTTGACAGTGCGGTGAGGACTGAGAGACAATTATTTCTATTTGCTGTTGAAATATGCATCATCTTTAAATTTAGCATTCTTGTTATGAGACGATTTTCCCTAGAGAAAAAAACTTCTTAATTGTAGCCAGCCTCCTAACCCCAGTGTGCATGCGTGCACCCCTCGTGTATAAGGGCCATGAAACGAAAGGTAGCCATCTTTCTTTCTCTAGCTATCATGATGTGAACACTCAACATTTCCCTAACTAAAGAGGAATCATCGCTCCGATGATTAAAGTCTTGGCCACCCCGAAAGAGACTCTTGTGGCTGACTCTTTGGCTGCCGACTTTTTGTTTTCGTCGTCGCCCTTCTTGACCCGCTTTTTACCCCCGCTTACTGCCGACCTG
Source organism: Lithobius niger (assembly GCA_023313725.1). Taxonomy (NCBI): domain Eukaryota; kingdom Metazoa; phylum Arthropoda; class Chilopoda; order Lithobiomorpha; family Lithobiidae; genus Lithobius; species Lithobius niger. Next base: position 21,539 of record JAHWFP010170186.1, read on the forward strand.
AATGGAATTGCCGTCAAGACGGTGAACACATCGATGCAGCGAAATCTTCTACCGAAAGGCACCTCACACGCTTTCATTCTCCTGTTCCTTTCATCAGTGCATCCTTGGACTCACTCGTTGGCTGCTGACCCTTTTATCGTTGCCACTGCACAAGAAAGGACCCGACGATGCTTCGTTTTTGGTTTGCCATTGGCAACCAATTGGACTTTCCGTCGAGATCGACCGAAAGACTGTCAAACTTGGTGGGCTTACCTCATTGCACTGGATCACCAATTGCTGACGCCGCTTGCCCAGCTTCTGCTTATCAACCCTGCCGTCCCACACTCCTTCCGGTCCGGCCTGCTGTCCAAGACTGAGACTACAAGCAACGCTTCCGCTGAAGCCACTCCCGAACCTAGGCCGGTTCATTACAAAATTTTTTGCTGCTGTGCCGTACAACTGCTGTCGGCATGCTCCTCAACGAGCGGACAAGACCACCACCGCACTGATAACAACCAGTCAGGGAAATGAAAGAGACCCTTGGCCGCCTGCCGAAGATCACGCCGTTTAGCTGGTGCCAGTTTGCATCTAGCCCGTCTGTTGACATTATTTCTATGTTTATATTTATATTTATATTAGGTATAATTTTAGGCCAAGAAATTTATCCTATTCTGGCAAAATGTAAAATTAGTGGCAATTAGGCTACCTACTTTATTTTGTTCGCCATGAATGTAGTTTCATTTTCGTTTTGACGTAACGCTGTGGAAGCGCAACTTCCGGTTTTGGGTTTTACCAGGTTTTCCTGGAAGTTGTATAAGGTCAGCTCAGACTTAATATGTTGCCTACCCCGGGCCCCTAAAGTGTATTATAGTGCAGCAAAAGTAATTCGTTTCACCATACTAAAATGTTAACTCCCCACTTACCTACAGCCATGAAGTTGATGACTGCCCTTGTTGATGTTGCCCTCAACCTCAGTATAAATCTGGATAACACGCAGCGCCAGTATGAATCTGAGCGGCAGAAGAACCGGGACAAGCGAGCCAGTGAACGATTGGAGCTGCTAATGGGAAAAAGACAAGAGGTAAAACAAATTTTATGTTTCTCTTGGGGGAAGGACTTAAAAACTCACTACGGTCATCAATAAAATCTTCACCATTAATTTCGCTCATTTTCGAAAAGACCCTGCTTAGTTTCGCAAATTTTCGACAAAACTTCGTTGTTGCTTTTTCAGGCTCCCTTAAGGACTAATTCGACCTCTGGTTACATCATCTACTTTGATTTCAACCTTTTTCAACCTTCGAATTGGCGCGCGTCTGTAGTCTCTGGTTTTTACAAGGCAGGTTCACTTCGGACGTGGATTGTTGCCTCCGGAAATTATAAGGCTGCACCAAACTGCTTTTTCCTTTCCACTCACGTTCAAGGACCGCATCCAGCTCGCGGCTGACCAAGTGCATGATATTGGGGTTAGATGACCAGACTTATTCACCAGGCTCGTTCGTAACTCTAGTGACCAGTATCTGTTGGAACCACACCTCCAAAATGCAAAAGGTAGAGCCCTAATACTGGGATACCCTGCGGGCATGTTGAACAGGCTCTTGCAAAAAGCTGAGAGATGTAACACTGTACAAAAAAAAACGCAACGAGAGAGCTACCTAGAGTTGGTCTCACCTGTTTGGAAGGAGTGATGGAATTTGTGAGGTGCTAAAAAAGAGAGGTTTTACAGCGTACCTACGTAATGTTGAAGGTTCAAAATCCGGGATTATTGGGAAGATTGGAAAAAGAACAGCGGATGAAGCCACAAGGAAGATGACTCGGAAGGAAAAAGATGAATTAGCTAGCCTATGGGTGTTGTGAAAAACACTAGGGAAGCAGTGTATTGTGTTCCATGCAATGGATGCAAAGCGGTGTATATTGGTGAGACAAGGAAGGGAGTGCGAGCGAAAATTGGACAGCATCTAGGAAAAAGCAGGAATGAAGCAGAGAGCAACAGTATTGCGATCCATTGCATGGAAACGTAACACGAAATTGGATGGGAGAAGACAAAAATGCTGGTTTATGCTAACTTGTCGAGGGACAGTCACCTCTGATGTCTAAAGTCAGTTGCCATACAGCACAATGTTCCTCTTATGAATATTCAAGGGCCGTCTAACCTCAATATCATGCACGTGGTCAGCCGTGAGCTGGATGCAGTTTGGTGCAGCCTTATAATTTCCGGAGGCAACAACCCATGTCCAAAGTGAACCTGCCTTGTAAAAAGCAGAGGCTACCATAGTCAAAAAGTAGAGGATGTAACCAGAGTTTAAATTAGTCCTTAAGGGAGCCTGAAGAAACTACCAGGGTTCTGATTAAGACTCCTCGAGTCTTAACCAGTTCAGGCATGGTCTTCGGAGGATAGATCTCACTATACATTTGAGATGTTTTAAACGTACAAATGTTATAATGTAATGTAACAAATCGACTCTAATGGGACTTATTTTAATCTTGTTGTAAACTTTTATATATGTTTTTAATATTTGGGACAGATATTAGTGGATGTCACCCCATCCCTTTCTGGATCTCCTTTTACCATTAGTGTAATAAATTATTATTATTATTATTATTATTATATTATTATTATTAGGTTTCGCACAAGTCTAAAATTCCTTAAAAAGTCTTGATTTTAAAGGACTAAATTTAAGGCCTTAAAAACTCTGGAATTTCAGCACTGTCGTTGATTGGTCTTAAAAAGTCCGGAATTCAAAGCATTTACTGTATTAAAATGTCATTGAGTACGTATTTTAATTAATAATATAATTTTATAATATAATAATATAACTTTTTTTGTTATCTTTGTTATTAAACATCAATTGTCGCGTAATTAAAAATTTTCTGTCTGCTGCTGGGTTGCGTCGTAGCTCTGAGCCCATCTGTCACAACGCTACCTAAGTGGAATCTATTTTTAGCTTTCCCTCCTCACTTTCCTCACCAGCATAATGGACTTGTCCGGTCACCTAGGAAAGCGACAAAATCAAAGTTTAGGCACAATTTGCAGAACCTCCATCGTCACAATTAATTTGGATAGTTGTAGAGGTAGTTTCTATTTTGAAAAGTAGAATATTAATTTGTAACTTGCTTTTATCGACTTTTTTTTTAAATACGGAAATTGGTCCAACAGCCAATGCATACTTTTGGTTTGCATCATGCTTTTTTCTGCGGCTTCATAACGCTGGTTCGCCCATCGTGCTGATGCTGAAGTATTTCTAACTCGCTGGAAAAAATTTGTTGTAAATATGCAGTACTGTGTTCTTGGTCCTTAAAAAAATCCTTACTTTATTTTCCATACCGTTCGAATAAAGTCATAAGCAACTTACAACTGCTGGCAGCAGGGGTCGAATTTCCAAATTTTGAACCAGGTGCAAATTTGCACCCCAGATCTGTTACTGAGGTGCAAAAAGAGTCTTTGGAGCGCAAAATCAAAATGTAAACCAACACTGTGGTCTCCTGTTTTAGTACTGTCTTCCTGCACTTTACTTAAAACTGACTTAACTTCACTTATTCAACTGAAAAACCTATACCCATAGTTTAAACAAATGTAGTGAAAAATGGAGTTTAATTTCTTTAGAAAGAATGGTGTGACTGCAAATTTAATTCCATATAAAGGAGTTAGGCTCCATATTGATTGGTGAGGAGACCCAAACACCAAAAATCAAAAACCTAGGGGTTTTTAGCGAACTCTACATCGTCCCCGGACTTTGACTTCAAAACCGCAGCGGCCGATAGGCCTAATCTACTAAAAACGGACACTGTTTCTAACCTCACTCTTCAACCAATGTACCAATTCGACTGCAGTTTTCACTAAACTCAAGTTTATCTTTATATCTTCAACTCTGTGAAAATAGAACTGCAATAGCTGCAGCCATTATTTTTAAAAGTTTAAAAACGTCTCCGGTAAAAATCGCCGCTACCGGACACCACTTCCTGTCGACCATTGGACAACTACAATCTTGTAAATAAACATTTTTATATATAAGGCATAAAGCCGCCCAGCTTTGTTTGTGCTAGGGGGATGTTCTGCCCCACATTCATGTAGTTGCTTGTGCAATTTTGTTGTTTGAATCCATTCATCCCGTGTTTTAAAATGCGCAATTAATTCAGGGTTTTGACGAATTTCCACTCCACCGGACAGCTTCTAAGTAGCTTCTCTTTTAAATTAAAATGCGGTTTAGCATTAGCTGGTTGTATATAAACCTATATTCATTGATACTCATTTATATTTACTCCAACTCTTTATTAAACTTAGCTACCTTAGTCGGCCTGAGCTAGGAACGAAAAAATTGATGTTCCTAAATTTTATATTTTTTATTTCACGATTTTTGACCTCCACTCTGACCATCCAGTGACTTTCTACGATGGCTTTCCTCCTTCAATAGTAGTGATGCATAACATCGCTGTTTACCAGGGCTTTAATTCAAGACCATCCTTCTATTAATCAGTTGAAAACTAAAATAGTTACGGTCAAATGCAATCTTCAATCTTGAAATCCGTATCCATCAACTCCATCAAAGCCTTCCAGAACCAACTCGCACTAAACTGCTCCAACGGTCCAAAATCCAGCCATTCAGGGCACAGCCCCTCTAACCAATCAGGGAAAATCCCCCTCCACAGCTTAATGAGAACCGAGTCAAAGCTCCTAATAGTTATGTCCACACGACTTGGCTTTAGCACAAATCTGCCTCTCTTGACTGAAATTTCTGCTCTTGCCGCCAAACCACGTAGTCATCGCGTCCGCGCTTCCGAAACCCTTAAATACTCGGACCCCCAAGACGATCCTTAGCATAGCTCACGACAAAGACGACAGTCACTATCGACGGTTGGGAGATGGAGAGGTCTTCTTGCCGTATGTTGCCAGGCCGGGCAAAGGTAGTAGTTTTCAAAAAACAATGTAGGCTAGTTTAAACTTTAAACTTATTTTTTTAGGCTCTCATATCTAAATTAAATAGGAACTTTAAATTTAAATTTGACTGTTAACTTTGATAATTTTATGGGGACGTAGGTTTTCGGCATTTTTAATCTTGTCTCCCCATAAACTTGAGGGTTGAAGGATCCCTTCCTAAAAACCTTGTTTCTAGTTTATTTTAATTGAATATTTAATCTAAACCTTACTTCACTGAAGTTTTATTGCAGTCGTTACTGAAGCTTGTACTTCTACGGTGGAACCCTAACGTTACTTGAAACTTGGAAAGTGATTTGATTTGACTATTTTAGTATAAGTGGACGCTGTAATAATTTAGAGTTCTGGATTGAAAAAACCCTAATTTCTATTCGAAATTGCTTTACTGTAAACCACAAGTGTTTGCATTGACGAAAACCGAATTCATGTAATTCCCTGATATTTTTATTATTTTTGTTGTAAAAATACGATTTAAACGATAACTTGTGTAAACTTGAAGTGAATCTAATGTAACTGTTTATTTTTGCTTGTCATATAAAAACCAAGAGTTTTTTTTATTTAACCCGAGTTTCTGATTATTAGCTAGAGTTAAAATCAACTAATTTTAGACTCCTGTAGCTAGTAAATTAAGCCCCACCGTGGTGGCAGTGATACCAGTATTTATTTTACTTTAAACCTTGGTAGCCTATAGGTTTCTGACGCTCTATCCCTCAAACGGCCTTAGAACAAGCTAGGTTAGTTGAAAGTAAGTCTAACATCGCAGCAAAAGTATTTTAAACCTCCGCAACTGTAAACCAGATGCCGGCCGATGTTACAAGCACCTCCTGTCGTAGCATCCACCGTTTCAAACACTGTTTAAAATGCAGCAAACCGCAAGTCTCTAGCTTGTGCGTTTCAAAAGTTATGAAAAGTTCAACTTTGGTGTGCAATTTTGCACTCCAAGAGTTGCTTCTGGAGTGCAAAGTGCGATTTTGGAGTGCAATTTGCCCCTGTGCATCCGAATATTTCGACCCCTGTGGCAGTTTTTATTGGCATGTAGGTCAATTTTTTTAAATTTTCTTAAAGTGAGTGGACATTGAAATCCCAACTTTTGCAAAACGATTCGCAAGTTCGTTTAGAAATTAGGAAACTTGTTTTCTGTTGCAGTGTGCACAGTCAATACGACATAATTATTGAACTAACTAGTGACTGCTTAAGTGGATGGAGTTTTTTTTTTATTTGGATGCAGGAAAGTGATTACCTCTTCTGTTTTAACACTGGTTTGGCGACATAGAAGTTTCACTTATGGATTAGCAAAAATATATTTGGGGGGGGGGGGGGTGAAGTGAGTTGTGCTCCGCTTCCCCCCGAATAAATCTTTAGCTACGGCCTTAGTTGCATGTTCGGGGAGGGGGGAGGATTAATGATCTTTCTAATGCACCAGCCAAAATTGCCCCGTAATGTAAAAAAAAAATTCAAAATCAACGATGGTTGACTTAGACAACCATGTGATTTACGTGACCTTCAACGAAGCATTTAAGAATCAATTTATTGATATATTAAAAATTATTAGTTACCAATTGTAAATTGACTTTAAAAAATCGCATGGACTAATACAATTATGATTTTACAACGAAATTTAAAATTTAGCTTTAAATTTCAGTGTACTGTCTCTTAAAAAGGCTTAAAAAATCTTAAATTTAGCATTTGTGAAGCCGTGCGAACGCTGAACTTAGAAATTTTGTCGAACATTTGCAAGACTAAGGAGGGTCTTCTTTTTGATAATGAGCGAAATTAATGGTGAAGATTTTATTGATGATGGGGGGGGGGGTTGTTTTGTAACGGACATTGGCTCACCCTCATACCTACTTGTGTGCTTGAAACGGTAGTTGACTCTTGTTGGTGCCAAAACCATTGTTTAACAGCAAGGACTTTTAGGTTTTGCACCAAAACCATGAGCGGACGTGCAGAACACCGTGGCCAAGTATTGTTGGCCACGATTGGTAAAAACTTTGTAACCAAGAACTAGATTGGTTAATGAACTCGTGTGCTGATTGGTTGTCCGGTGGAGCTCTGGATCCGACCGGAGTATATAAAAGTCAAGGGCTTCAGAGTCCGGTGTTCTATTCTTGTTGATTCTTGTGATGAGAATGTACGTAATAATATGACCCAAATCTTGTCATGATTAATCTGTATTAAACAAGGTTTAACTACTTCAAGTTTGGCTTCTACATTGAACACACGTCACAGTTTTAACCCTTTCGGGTTCATCGCCATTTTTATCGTTTGCTGCAAAAAAGACCACAGCCAAATCATGACCGCCGTAAACTTGTTACATGCCTCAGTAAAATAAATCTTAGTAAAATAACTATGAGGTTTCCGGGTATAAAAAAATTGCATAAGTAATAATTATGCTGTAAATTACAAAGATACTAGGCACCATTTTATTACGTTTTCATAATTGAAAAAAAATTGTAAAGTTCTAAGTAAATGGCTTACAAAAATATTCAACTTGCAGTAGCCAGAGGACCTTGAATTGAAAACATCCACTGGATATTCTTCCATCACAACGCCCGTTTACTTCATAATTTTTTTTTTATGTATTATTACCGTACAAGTAGTTAAGTTGCTTTATTTCCTCAATTATGCCGAATGTTGAAAGCGCACTTCCAACCTTCGGTGGCCGTCATCGAAGCGGCTGTCCGCAAGCGACATGTACCTGTTAGCGCCAATGGATGTGACCTTAGACTCGCTTCGCGTGACGTCACTTGTGAAAGGGCCCCTTCACTATAAAGGACCATGTGTCTCGAACGAACAAATCAGCACTCGCGATGCCGAAGACTTACAAAAACAGCCATTGCTTGTCATTTCATTCGAGGAATACAGACAGTAACGTAGTAGTTGACATCATTTTTTGCGGGCAAGGAAAACTGGATTCCCCACTCTCGAACGTGACCAAGAAGGTGGCGGCTGTGCGTTGTGTTGTTTCGAAGATATGATCACTTGAACCAAGGCTATTTTACAAACACAATTTCATGTCAATTTTGGTGACGATGCCAACAAAAACATCAATTAAGGGAATAAAAATATATGAATTAAATTAACCAAAAATATACGTTCAAAAATACAGGGTGCCAAACAATGATAGTGCCCCCTTCCCCCCAGTAAACTAAGCGTGATAGGAAAGCAGGGCAGGAAGACAAAAATGATTCAAAAAGCTCTGCGTTAAATCTCATTTCCCGAAGCACAGAATCTATATGCCCCTCCATCCTGGTACGACTAATTCGAGTGATAGAGGTTCAGTTAGCATCCTTTTTTTTTCCAACGTTGACCTTCAAGATGGATCCAAAGTTTTCACTAGACATTCAGATCGTGAGAATTAAGGCTACTCTTCATTACCAAAGAAACACGGAGCTTTTTGAGTCACTTTTGTCTTTCTACCCTGCTGTCTTCAATCTGTTCATGACGCCAGTGGAGTGAACACTGCATATTGAGCGTGTGAGTGTAAACCCACAATAAAATGGATTACATATCGGTACTTTCATTTTTTCCTTATCATACTTAGTTTACTCTGGGGAGGGCGGGGGGGGGGGGCCTATCATTGTACACTCCTTACATAATTTAGTCGGAATTACACCGATGATGTGGATTTATCTTCCCGTTCCTCCGAACACACTGTCTCACAGCATGCCAACGAGCCACTTACATCCTCTCAAGTTCATTCACTAATGGATTCCTCCCTCCGCACCTTCAAGTGGAAGGTGCCTGTCACCGACCCATCTTCCCGAAATGGGTCGCCTCTCGAACTTGACAAGGATCCGTCTCGTTCCGGTCGTTAAAATTACTTCTTCCGTCCCATCGGGGATTGTACTGCCAACCCATAAAACTTTGATACCTACCATCAGTCGGAGGTCCTAACGGCCGACGCTAAGTTAGAATTCAGCTCGGCCCTCTACCTTCCTCGTCAAGCGACGGTCCCCGTCTTTGTCCTCCGCGACAACGACCGCATCCTCTGCCTTGGCCGCCGGGCCGCATTCCCAGCAGATGTCCTCAGTACGGCGGCCAATGTGCTATGCGAACGTCTCTAGACTTACCCTCCGGATGACACACTCCAACTGACCTTTCTCATCAACCAAGTCTTCGGCAAGAGTTGTTTTGCTACGTATCTTGCCATGAATTGGTTCACGCGATCCCTCTTCAACTCAACACTTTAACTTCCGGAGGTTGCGCTCAATACTGCACCGAACCTCCACGCTTCGAGACGCCAACGCCTCCACAATCAGCCCATACATGAATCTGAATCATTGTTCCGGGGTTTGATTCCAAAAGTGGTCACCTACCTTGACATCTCACGGAAGTCTTGTTATACCAAGAACCGCACGAATCGCCGACTTCGTTCCATACCATCAAAATCTGATCCTCCGCCCGATGATCGGAGGAACATCAGACCTCCCAAACACCTTCCGCCTCCGGCTCTGCGATTCTCCTCGCCCTTTATGTCCCGAACCCACGGACGCTGACGTGGCCGTTCCCTGGGACGCTCCTCCACTCCTGATCGAAAGCACCGATCGAGCTCCCAGCCCCGACACAAAAATTGTGACAATTATTGACATTCCGCTTCCCCCACAAGCTGTAGAGGGACAACTTCGGTACTATGCCAAAGCTTGGCAAACAATAACCTCCGATCCAGTGATCCTCTCTATCATTTCAGAGGGTTTCAAACCGAAGTTCCTTCCAAGCCCTCCAGTGCAAGATCTACCATGGGACTTAGAACCCCGTTCCTCCGCTCCACTCAGAGCGGAAATAAAATCTTCCTTCAGACAGAAGCCATCCGCATTGCGCCACCCCCGTTCACCCAGGAATTCTATAGCAACATTTTTCTGTGTGAAAAGAAGTCAGGCGGAACTTGCCTGTTCTTCAACCTCAAGCCTCTCAATTGCTTTGTCCACAACCCACATTTTCAGATGGAAACAGTATCCTCCATCCGTGAATCCCTCCAACTCAACGATTGGAGAGTTTCCCTCGACCTAGCCGATGCCTACCTTCACATTCCGCGTCATGCCTCTGTCCATCACCTCTTCCGTTTCTTACTAGACGGCACCGTCTTCGAATATCTCTGCCTTCCGTTTGGCCTGAATGCAGCTCCACGTATTTGTAAAGGTTCTAGGAAAAAACGCTCCAACAAAATGCCCCCGGAAAAAACGCCCCCAACAAAAAACTCCCCTGGGAAAAAACGCTCCCGGGAAAAGTAGCCCCCAGGAAATAATGTCCTAAAAAGCTCCCAGGAAATAATGTCCTAAAAAGCTTCCAGGAAATAATGTCCTAAGTAAATTTTGGTTTTTGGTTCTTGGTTCGTATCTCCAGATTCACTCCATTTCTTAACCAAGCTTCCTTAAGTAGTAAGGTTCAGAATTGAGCTTGTTCATCTATACAAGCATTAATTTGCTTCAGACGATGTAAGGCTCCAAGAAATTTTTTTTTAAAGTTGAAATTGTGGGCAATTCCACGTGTCATCCGCTAGTGAATTAGTACCTTTACGACACCCTGTCTGTTTGTATTTGATTTACTTTAAAGATAAAACTTTTTACTTAAAAAGCTATACAACTTAGACAGGGACATTACAATTGTGAGCAATTTCACGTCCCCAGTAGGGATTCCTCTAGCGAATTTGTACCTTTATGACATTAGCTCCGTTTGTATTTGATTTACGTAAAAGATGTACTGTTTTTCTTAAAAACTGATACGACTTAGTGGGATTAAAATTGTGGGTGATTCCGCGGAGACAGTCTAGAATAGGGAGATATCAAGAATTCGAGACGGTATTCTGGATCCATAGACTTTTTGAAGGAGAAAGAAGCCTAGTTTAAGAAAAAAATAGCTAAGTATGTGAATTGTAAACGAGGAAGGTTTAGTAAATGCGCTTTCATATTATTTAAATAAACTTCTTGAAGCTGTAAGTTATTTGAAGCAAACTTATGCTCGTACAGATGGATCGGCTCAATTATGAATCTCACTGGACGTTTTTGACGGCGAAAGAAGTTTAAGGAAAAAGTAGCTAAAAATAAATTGTAAACGGAGGGTAAATACGCAAAGATACTTTCTAGTCGTCGGTAGAAAATTTCTACTACCTGTAAATTTAATTGCATTCAGTTCCTGAGTGCTCTTTAGATGCTTGAGGTTTTTTCGCTCTCCAGATACGACCAGTGTGGAACCCCACTGCGCATGCGTCAATGCGCAGCCCTCCTATAAAACGTGACCGGCGCAACGGATGGTCATCACTTTCCTCAAGCTCTCGTCGAAGACGGATCGCCTCTCCAGCCCCTGCTCAATGCTGTCCTGCGTCCTGATGACGGCCTTGACTCAGCGGCTGTCCTCGCCACACACCACCGCAATCAACCACAAGTAAGCTTTGAGCATCAACCACTCGACCCATATGACGACTCCCTTCAAGGCGACACTGATTCCTCAACCATACCGATTTTCGACCTTCTCAAAGCTGTGGAAGCCATCATCCCAGACAACTACCGCTACAAGCCCGACCCGTCCCCTGCTTCTACGGTAAACCGAGGACTAACAACAGGTTTTGGCTTTGGACTCAGGGAAAGAAACAACAAACAACGTGCCCGAATCGGCCAATCCACTACACTTCTTACCACCTTACTCAGGAACGGCGGATCCTTATTAGGCAAAGGAGAACCCTTGCAACTAGACAAAGAACCACCACCTCCTCGCCCTGGCCGTGAATCATGATTTTTCCAATCCTCCGGCGATGGCGCTGCAAACCCGAGACAGTTTGAAACCTATCATCAATCTGAATTCCTTGCAACCGAAGCAAAGATGGATTTCGGAACCGCCATGTTCATCCCGAAACGTGCCGAAATACCCACTGCTGTTCTTAAAGAAAACGACAGAATCCTTCGCCTTGGCCTTCGTGCCGCCTCTCAAGCTGACGTCCTTGCCACTGTCCTTAACGCTCTATGTGAGAGACTCGCGGTTGAATCCAGCAAACGTGACATCAAACACCTTCATCTGCTGATCTCTGAACTGTTCAAGAAAATGTCCTTCGCCACCTTTCACACTTTCAACTGGTTCACCAGGGCTCTATTTAACTCTACCTTACTCCTACGGGACATCGCTCTTGGCACCACAACCAACTTAAACACCTCAACCAAGCATGCCCTCCGCAACCTTCCTCTTCACGAAACTGAGACACTCTTCAGAGGATTAGTCCCAACTTTGGCACCTCATCTGGACATTTCTCGTAAACCTAAACCCAAACCAACTACTAGCCACCCCTTTCGGAAAGCTCAACACAGCCTAAACACGGCTGCCCCTCCTCCACAACAGTCAGCCAAAACTCGGCCCAAATCTTCCTACGACAACTCGCACTCCCTTCGTGACAGCAACCAATCCTTTCGCAGAAACAACCAAACCAACAAAAGGATACAACGGGGCTCCGCACCTGACGATCGCAGCAGATATTTCGCATCTTCTTCCAGAAGCAAATCCCATCGACGCCAATGACTACACCCACCACAGACCCGTAGGCGGTCGGCTCCGGTTCTTCAAACAAGCCTGGGAACACATCACATCCGACACCACAGTCCTATCCATAATCTCTCATGGCTTTCATCCTTCATTCACAAACAATCCCTGCCTTCGAACTTCTCCTCCCTGGGAATTCGCAACAAAACCTTCAGACACCCTCACTTCAGAAATCGATACACTTCTCGCAAAGGAAACCATTTGCATCTGCCCAGATCTCTCCAAACCTGGCTTTTACAGCTCCATCTTCCTCAGACCAAAGAAGTCAGGCGGAAACAGAATGATCTTCAACCTAAAGCCACTGAATCAATTCATGCACAACAGCCACTTCAAAATGGAAACACTCGAAACCATCCGACTCTCCCTAAGGAGCATGGATTGGACCATCTCAATAGACCTGGAGGATGCCTATCTTCACGTCCCACTTCACCCGGCATCTCTTCACTACTTTCGCTTTCTCTATCAGGAGTGGCACTCGGCGTGTCGCCGCAGTCACCGTGAGGAGGTTGTGTTGGCCCGTTTGCGAATTGGTCACACCCGACTTACTCACTGTTTCCTTTTGCGGGGGGTTGACCCTCCTGAATGTTCTTGGTGTCGACGGCCACTTACGGTCCGGCACTTACTTGTTGATTGTCGCCATCTTGATGGAGTTCGTCGTCGGTTCCATCTTCCGCATGACATTGCGCGTCAGTTGGGCGATAAGTCTGTCCGCCTGTCCGGTGTTTTTCAATTTTTGCAGGAGGTACAGATGTATGACAAGATTTAGATTAGGGGTTTGAATAACATCTCTGTAATGTGTGGTGCAGTGGCAACCCGGACCACTGCACTGTGACTGAGGTTGGCGCTAATGACCAAGTTGTCGACGCGCCATTAAGCCTCAATCCCCCCCTCTATCAAGAAACAGTTTACGAATTCCAAACTCTACCATTTGGACTAAATGCCGCTCCCCGAATCTTCACATCCATCCTGAAACCCGTTCTCGGCCACCTCCATCGCCACCAAATCACTGCCAATGCCTTCCTGGACGACTGGCTCCTCAACAACCCAAATCCCCAACAACTCATTCGAAACAGGATGTTCACAATCCGATTCCTCCACAGCCTTGGATTGGGGATCAACTGGAAGAAGTCAAGACTAACACCTTCCCAGCAATTCACCTTCCTAGGAGTAGATTTCAACTTAATCAAAAGCACTGTCACCCCCTCATCAGAACGGAAAACCGACCTACTCTTACACGGAAGGGAACTTCAGAGGTCACCATCCCACTCTCTCAGAACTCTGAACTCCTTCATCGGGAAACTCGATTCCATGGCAAACCTCCTCCCGTACGGCAGTTGGATGACTCGCCCCTTCCACCATTACCGGATCGACCACTGGGACACCTGTCACCCGACATCCAGGACAACCCTACCAACAAACGAAGAGTCCCCATGGGAATGCCTACATTGGTGGATGAACGAAGCCAACCTCGCCAAAACCGTACCCCTCCACGAACCCACCCCAGACCTCCTGCTTCTCACGGATGCCTCCTTAACAGGATGGGGTGCCCACCTCCAGGATCACGAGATTGCCGGCATCTGGCCCCCAAACACTTCGGATCACATCAACATTCTCGAAATGAAAGCCATCTACAACGCCCTCGACCACTTTCGGCACCTTGTAGCAGACAAAATAGTCTAAGTCCAGGCAGACAACACAACCGCTGTTGCCTACATTCGCAAGGAAGGTGGAACTCGTTCTCGAACCCTACACCAGATCACCTCAGCCATCTTCCAACTTTGCCAGGAACTCAACACATCCATTCAATCTCTCCATATTCCAGGAAACCGGAATGTTATTGCGAATGCCCTATCTCGCAACAAACCACCTTCAGGGGAATGGACCCTAAAGACATCAATTTGCGAATATCTCTTCAACATCTGGGGGAATCCCATGATCGACCTATTCGCCACGAGGCACAATGCCAAACTTCCCCAATTTATCAGCCCGATTCCGGACAACAAGGCCTGCGCCGTCGACACTCTAACCTTCCCGTGGAAGAACCTTTATGCCTACCTCTTCCCACCCTTCAAACTTCTCCCAACCATTCTCACGAAGATCGAACAGATTCCTGGGATCTTCCTACTGATCGCACCAAACTGGCCTGCAGCCCCGTGGTTCCCTCAACTTCTGAACCTCCTCATAGATCTCCCAAGGACACTTCCACACTGCCCAGACCTCCTCTCACAACAGAAAGGAACCAAATTCCACCCGAACTCCAAGACCTTACATCTGCACGGGTGGCTACTATCATCAAACTCATCAAAGAGGCTGGAATTTTTGAAGAACAGGCCACCAGAATCGCCAGCAAGGCTCTACGAAACTCAACCAACAAACTATATAACGGACACTGGGAACGCTGGTTTCATTGGTGTAAGTGAAAGAAAGTTAATCCAATCAATCCCCCTATTCAACAACTCTTGGCATTCTTCGATGACCTCTTCAAAGACAACCTCAAAGGATCCACCATTCTGGTCTACAGATCCGCACTAAACACCGTTTTCAAAGCCGCAGGAAATCGACACCTTCTTGAAGATTACCGGATCACTTCCCTTCTCAGATCCTACGAAAACGAACGTCCCTCCGTGTATCAGAAAATCCCGAGATGGGATCTCCCTCTGGTCTTAGAATCTCTAACCAGGGAACCGTACGAACCTATTCAAACCTGCCACATTAATCACTTAACCCGGAAAACTGTATTCCTCACATCTCTTGCAGCAAGTCTACGAACCAGCGAAATGCAGGCTCTCTCGAACGACCCAGCCTACTGCTTCTTCTTTGACAACTCCAGGTTTATCCACCTCAGACCGCGACCTGACTTCCGTGCCAAAACTCAAAAACCTTCCGAATCCTCTCAACCGATAATCATTCCAGCATTAACAAACATCTACAACGAAGAACCGGAGAGAACACTTTGCCCCGTCCGAGCACTCCGATATTACATCAAACGAACAGTGGACCCTGAATGCCGACGTGGTCGTCTACAACTATTCCTACCCTTCACCAAAGGGACCAACGTAACATCACCCGCCATGATATCCAACTGGATCAAAACGGTAATCACCAGAGCCTACGAAGATGAAAGCATCAGCTGCACCAACAACAACATCAAAGTTACTGCACACGAACTAAGGGCACTTTCAACCTCCTGGGCTTTTCACAACCACGTCTCCATCGCTGAAATCCTTCAAGCCACTTCTTGGAGAAGCCAAACTGTCTTCACCAGCCACTACTTCCGTGACATGACAAGACAGGAAGGAGATCTACACCGCCTTGGCTCCATTGTAACTGCCAAAAGTGTAGTCAACCCCCCTTAAGCACTTTGCAACAGAAACGAAGACCACCAAAGACGGAAGCAAGTCGAAGACCCCTGCAAACGGAAGCAAGACCCCTTCAAACAAACGGCCCTTTTCAGGGCCACCACATTTTACGAAAGAGATCCAATATGACTGTTTCTGTTTTTACCTTAATAAAGTGCAAAGTTTTCATTTAACTTTTGGGGGAACCAGTACGCAACCCGGGGTAACTCGCCATGATGGTGCCCGCCACCTATATTGACGAGTTCAACTGTAAATGCAATTAAATTTACAGGTAGTAGAAATTTTCTAACGACGACTAGAAACTTAAATTTTGGGGGGGTTAAAATTAGTTTCTATTGTCTTACGAAAATTTATACTACCTGTAAATACCCACCCTACCTCCCCTCTTGAGCCACCATCATGGTTGACATATCGAGAGGAAAGCGATGACCATCCGTCGCGCCGGTCACGTTTTATAGGAGGGCTGCGCATTGACGCATGCGCAGTGGGGTTGCGCACTGGTCGTATCTGGAGAGCGAAAAAACCTCAAGCATCTAAAGAGCACTCAGGAACTGAATGCAATTAAATTTACAGGTAGTATAAATTTTCGTAAGACGATAGAAACTAATATTAACCCCCCCAAAACTTAAGTTTTTTTTAAAATAAATTTCTTGGAGCATAAAGTTATCTGAAGCAAGCTATGCTCGTATAGATGAGCCGTCTTAATTCTGAGGCTCAGCTACGATGACCACCACTGGGGATTTTCTCCTACTTGGGGGCGCTTTTTCCTAGGGGCGATTTTTCCCGGGGGCGTTTTGTCCGGATACCATTTTTACCATGGTCTTACGACCCGTTCTGGCCTGCCTCCACCAACAAGGCAATCGCATTCACGCCTTCTTCGATGATTGCGTCCTCCCGCATCCTCAGCCAGAAACCCTGGCCGACAACTCAACCACCGCCATGTCTCTTTTTCATCACCTGGGACTGCGCTCACCCTTCCGCCTCAACGTCGGGACTCATCCTTCCCTTCGACACCCTCCTATGGTGGATGGATATCATGAATCTCACTGCTACGGTTCCCCTCCACGATCCTCTACCTCACCTCCACCTTTTCACGGATGCATCCCAACAGGCTGGGAGCACACATCAACAACCTCACAGCCTCCGGCTGCTGGACAACGGACACAACAGACCACATCAACCTTTTGGAGCTGCGGGCAGTCCTCCTACAATACTTCCGCCATCACGTGACAGGACAAGTAGTACAAGTCCACATCGACAACACTACAGCCGTTGCCTACTTCCGCAAGGGAGGCGGGACTCGCTCCTTCACCCTACATCAGATAACTTCTCAAATTTCCAATTCTGCATCATCCATCACGTTTACGTCGTGCCACTCCACATCCCAGGGTCATTGAATGTAATAGCCGACTCCCTGTATCGCTACAAACCACCCGCAAAAGCGAGTGAACGCTGCATCCGACAATCTGCCCCACTCTTCGTCCTCTGGCAGCGCCCATCAGTAGACCCCTTTGCCACACGATTCAACACCAGACTTCCCCTATTCGTCAGCCCCCTTCCGGACCCCCGGCATGGGCAGTGGATGCCCTGACTCTCGATTGGAATCAACTTCACGCGTACGTTTTTCCTCCTCCGCGCCTCCTTCCGCTTGTTCTCCGCAAAATCGCCAGTTGCTGCGGACGTTTTCTCCTGATTGCGCCGAATTGGCCTGCTGCGGCATGATTCCCGCTACTTCTCAGCCTCCTCATCGACTCTCCTCGCCAACTGCCGGTCCGGACGGACCTCCTATCCCAGAGCAACGGACGAATCCTCCACCCGAACCTTCGGGCTCTACGCCTTCACGGGTGGCTACTATCATTCAACTCCTCCGCACAACAGGCATTCTTGAAGACAAGGCCTCCCGCATCGCTTCTCGGGTGGTCGCTCCTCTATCAATAAGATATACGACAGCCACTGGTAAAGATTGGTGCATCGCAGAACAAATTAATCCAATCAGTCCCCCTCTACACGACCTCCTCCGCTTTTTGACCTTCCTTTTCAAAAGCGGATTACGAGGCTCTACAATTTTAGTCTACCGTTCCGCCTTAAATGCTGTCTTCAAGGCGGCTGGGAATACTGGTCTCCTCACTGACTATAAGATTTCGTCTCTAATTCATTCTTTCCACCTGGATCGTCCACGTATCAGCAAGCAATTTCCCGACTGGGACCTTTCTATTGTCCTCACGGCCCTCCTGGCCCCGCCGTACAAACCTATGGCTTCCTCACGGCTCAGCCACCTTACACAAAAAACCGTATTTCTGGTAGCCTTGGCTGCCTGCCTCCGTTGCAGTGAACTTCAACAACCGAAAAAGATTGTTTTTTTTCTCCCAGACTACACAGGTGTTACACTCACCCCACTCTCATCATTCCGTGCAAAAACTCAGAAACCCACTGAGCGCACTCACCCCTTCATCATTCCCTCTCTTTCCAACATTCTTGACGACGAAGAACGCGCATTATGCCCAGTACGAGCCATCCGCTTCTACCTCAAAGCATCCAAGCCTATTCGCAGAGGGCGTTCTCAGCTTTTCCTTCTGTTCAACAACAAAATGGAAATTACATCCACCCGGATGATCGCAACCAGGCTCGAAAGCGTCATCGTACAAGCTTACGAGGCACTTGACATCAACTGCGCTGCAGAAGGCATTCGAGTTACGGCTCATGAAATACGAGCAATCTCCACTTCTTGGGTGGACATCAACCAGGTAATACTGGTATTTTGGAATTTTTGTTTGTCTAACTAAGAGTTTAAATACAAATGATCTCTAATTATTTAACTCTAGCAAATTAAGTGAGACGGTTGTTTAAAACAACTCTTGGTTTTAATTGAACATGTGAGTACACTTTACATTTTGATAACCAGTTATTAAAAGGAACAGTGAAAGCTTTAAAATAAAGCACACTCAATCAACTCACACACGGGCAAAGCCTCAGCGAAATTGAAGCTGCACCCTTCAAGAATCGCCCAGTGGATTATCGTGGTCATCAGGAGGGCCTACGAGACCACAGATGAGTGTAACAATATCCCTCGGGACATTCGGTCCCATGAACTCCGGGCACTAGCCACATCGTGGGCTTTTGATGAAATCACAAGCGCTTGCAACTGGAAACACAAAACCACGTTCACCGGACATTATTTCAGGGAACTAGGTGATGTCTCCAGCCTTAGTTCTCAGGGACCCACCATCTTGGCCGGGTCAGTCATCCCAGGACGAGAACCGGGGAAAAGCAAGCGGACTTAAGAGGTAAGACCTTTAGACTTAGGTTAAGAGTTTCCCAGCCTTCTCCGGGGGTTCGGCTCGACCCACCTCCGGTTGGACGAAGTCAGCCAGAAAAAAGGGATGTATTTTCGGATATTCAGTGAAGACGAAATTTTAACAGGTAAAATTAGTTTTTACATATCCGAAAATACTTACCTTTGGAACCCACTCGCCGACCCCGCTCGGCCGAACCTGCTCGGGTGCTGGACCGGGCACGACGACTAAAAAGTGACAATCGGCCGCCTGGCGCAGGCGTTGTGCGCGCGATTGCGCCAGAGGGCAACTGAAGGCATGGGGGGGGGGGGGGAACTCTTAGTAGTTTGACAGAACCAAGAGCATTTTAACAATAAAAGCCGGACAAAGGTAAGCATTTCGGATATGCAAAAATTCGTTTTTAAAAATAGCACGATCGTTTCATGCTCACGTCCCGTAATCGCGATTGTGTCCTCGCCATTCTAAACTATTTGAGTGAGTTGGGTCAGTGTCTAATGTCGGCGCGACGTCCGACAAGGCATCTGAGCGTGAGCATGATTGTCATTCGTCTCCACGTTCGGGGAATAGGATTGACATAGTCCGAAAACGATCATATCACCCATTGGGGTTGATAGTGCTATAGGTGTCTTCCCGCAGCGACATGCGTGGACTGTCACCAAAACAAGGCCTGGGATGTCGGTGCGGACGTCCGACGACGTCGCATGCCGACGTCGGAAACTGCAACGAGTGGTGGAGAATTTCGGCAATGTGATGCGCTCCTTCTTCCCCCGACGTCGGCTCCAATGTCGGCATTATGCACGATATCATGCTGGGAATCCCTGCACAATTTTCTTGCATACAAACAAACAATAAATAATTAAGGAGACTGTATCAACAGCGTCGACAGGGCCGATGTCGGCTGCCTCTTTTCATCTAGCTTTGGCGATGATTTTGAAAGGAAGTTTTGGAAGGAGGAAAGAATATGTTTACTGATTTTAAAGAGATGAAAGCAAGAATTTTGGGGGTAGCATTTTCTTTTCAGGAAGGTAAAATATTCCTTGTTGGATCTACCAGCAGTGGATTATTCCAGTGGGGTTGTCAAAAGATCCCCTCCCCCCCGTTTATCCTTTTGTCATTGTGAAGCTTTAGGCAAACTCTGCCTTCCTAAATTTTAGGGAATGGCTCTATGGGGAGGATTATGGTTCTCCCCAGGAGTGCTACTGAGGGATTTCCCTCTGGTATCCTGGTGGCGTCACTTCTGCACGATGCCACAATCAACCTAAACAGTTAAACAGTTTTGTTCCTTTTCAGCTAATTCAAAATATTTTCGTCTTGCCGTGTCGAACAACGAAAAGGAGTGATGGGAACCACGTCGTAACGGACGCCAACAACCCATCCATTTTTTAGCATAGTGATATCGAGGCGCCGTCCTACCGGTTACTCGTTCGTCCATGTCTTTTATGCGTTGACTTTGTCCCTTCTTTTCTTCTCCGATGACCAAACAAGGCTACGCAATGGGACTCCCTCCGCCTCAATTATACATCTGCTGGTTTCCTAACTTTTCTTAAACCCCATCTTTTTCAGTTTATCATCGAGTCCGGTATCCGCGCGTTCATGGTCCACTCTGTCCTCGCTCGGGTTCCTCCGATCTTCTGTCCCTCTTCCTTTTCAACACCGCAGCTCGGATTAAGTCATTTTCGACTCATCACCACGAAAAAGGACGAGAGAGCAGGGGAGAGGACAGTATTAAAGAGGATCAAGGGTGTTACTCCTCCTTTCCAGCAAAGACTTTTCTCGGAACATCTCCCTACTTTCGCCCACAGAACACAGCCTAACAATGATGCCGTCTGTCGTCGGCATTCTGTTCATTATTCTTCTGTGGTCTGGCAACCAAACGCTTTTTTTTTCCGGATTGGGACCTATTAATTGTACTCCAATCTCTAATGAGGGCTCCTTACGAACTCGTGCAAAACTGTACACTTCACTTACTAACCCAGAAAACAGTCTTCTTAATGACACTTGCAGCAAGCCAAGCCTTATCTGCCGACTCAGCCTACTGTGTCTTGGCACCAGATAGCTCATTGGTAGCCCTAACACCAAGAGCCGACTTCAGAGCCAAAACTCAAAGGCCCTGCGATCCTTCAAAACCAATCGTCATCCTAGCTCTAACAAAGATAGTCGGTGATGAACCCGAATGGCTCCTATGTCCAGTACGTGCACTACGATTCCGCTGGGCATAAACGGAGAAGATTGAGCCACGAAAAGGCAGAAATCGGCTATTCCTGCCAGTTGTGAAAAACTAAGATGAAGCTTCAGCAGCAACCATCGTACAATGGATCAGGAAAACCAACACCAGCGCTAGGAAGACCAAAACACAAACTGCGCCGACAGCGCACAAATAAAGGGCAATCTCCACATCATGGGCACGCGACAACTTCGTTCCTGTTCAAGACATAACTAACAGCTGCTTCATGGCGAAGTACATCCGTCTTCACGTCACACTACCTCAGAGACGCACTACAAACCAGTGGACTACGTCGTCAGGGCCCCCATCGTCGCTGCCAGATGTTGTCAACCCCCCTTAAGCACTCAGATGAGAAGCAAGTCCACCATCAAGACGGAAGCAAGACCATCATCTCTAAAAAACCAACGGTCCTTTTCAGGGCCACCATCTTTCACAAAAGAGATCAAAATTCCTGCTAACCATAATTTTTCCGAATATTGCGAAGTTTTCAAACTTTTTGGGGGAAGCCAGCTCGTAACCCTAGGGAACCCATCAGGGCGGTGCCCACCACCGTGATTTGACGAGGTCTGGCTCTGTTAATGCAAAATTAACAAGTTAACGTTTTTTATTGCTGGAGTAGGAAAAACTGGGCTGGGCCGGATAAAAAGTTTATTTTGCCTAAGGAAAACATACTTAACCTAGCCCACCCTGTCATCTTGAGTCACCGCCTGACATATCGAGAGGAAAATGTATGGTCAACCGGCCGCGCGAAAGCGCTATTATAGAGGAGGATTGTGCTCGCGCATGCGCAATCGGGTTATGATGCTGGCGGCTACAGAGAACCGAAAAACCTCCAGGGAAATACAGCATTGAGAACATAATGAAAAATAAGCAGGTATTGTATATTTACCTAGGCAAAAGAGACAAATTTCAGCCGGTCTTCATTAGAGCCGGCAAATTTGTTTTTATTGCCGTCGAAAATATCATTACCTGATTTTTCCTTACATAGCAGTCCCTTCCTTATGAAGGCTCAATCCCTAGCGATGAAATGTTGGCTGCCCTGTCGTGCTCGTAGCTCTCTTCCGCGCGTGCCTCTATATAAAGCGCCCGAATCGAGCTGCCTTCATCTTTCTTCCCAGGGCTCCACCGCGTTTGGTTGTTCTCTACAAGCTCTCCCATGAAGACACATCTGTACACTTGGACGGACCGTTTTGACGACAACCAGTCGGTCCTCGAAGAGGACCTTCACTTGGGCTCTTGGCCCGATCCCCCTAGACCCGAATTTTCCGGTTCTACTGCATCCTGCGCTCGTGCACTACAGCAAGGGCGACCAGACAACCGGGGGACTGAGCAACCAAGCAACCGAGCCCCAAAGAGGGCCTTCACTTAGGCTGTTGACCCGGTCTCCCTTGACTCGAATTTTCGGACCTGCTGCATCTCTGCGCCCAGGTACCCCCGCGCTCGTGTACTACAACCCGGGCGACCAGACAATCGGGCGATCAACGACAGAGAAACCAAGCGACCAAGCATCCACCAGCCACTATGGATGTGCATCACGCTCGTGTGCCACAACACAATTGTTCGAGCGACCGGGTTTCCACCACCTGCCACGAATGTACGCCAGTAGTCGTGCGCCACAACCCGAGCGTCCAAGCATTCACTGGACACGACGAATATGCATTAACGTCCATATGCCTCATCACAAGCGTCCGTACGATCAAGCCGCCTCCTGCTGCTACGACTATAATGAAGATAACAGCTCCTGCCTACTGACATTTCAGTCTTACAATGACTAGCCAACCGTCTGCTGTTCCCCCCTCTCCCCTGTCCCACGGGTAGACAGGGGCTTGTCTTCTGCTGCGTTTCTACGACCAGGTGCTCATGCACCCATGTATTACAGCACGGGCAGCCAGACGACTAGCAACCAGGCAACCGGCTGCTGTCCCACCTATCCCCTGTCCCACGACTGGACTAAATTCGTCCTTTGCTGCATTCCAACGCCCAAATGTCTTTGTGGCCATTCACTTCAGCGCAAGCGCCCAAGCGGCCGAGCTGCCTCCTGTTGCTATGAATGCGCATCATGTGCTCGGGTGACCAGGGCCCGATGACCGGGCCTGGGGGCGTTTTTCAGTGGATCACGGCCCACTGTCCAATTTTGAAGAGGCTACTTGTTTCCAATGCATTGTCTGTTTCAGTCATTGCGCTGCGTCCCGAACGTCAGTTCGTTTTCCGTCCCTTTGCTGGCACTTAAGGACCCGGTGCTCGGGCCGAGGCCCAGGCCCATGACCAAGCCTGGTGTCCTCTTTTTTTTTTTTTTTCTACAGACCACCGTCGGTCCACTTTCTTCAAAGACAAGGGTCCCTGTCCACAGTTCCCCATCCCACAAACCGATTATGGCAGCACCTAAGGCGACAACAGCATCTACACTGTGCATTCCGAATGTAAAGGCTGGCCGCTGAAAAAACTTCGTTTTGCTGACAAGCAATTTTTTTTTTCTTGAGCACACCTAAAAACGCAAAAAGACCTCGGTCTTAGAACCTTTGCCATTTTCTCAATAATGGACAGAAACGGCCAAACTCTTCACCATTTAATAGCCTAGAACAATACCTACCTCTTGAGGAAGCCGGAATTTGAAAATTCAATCCAGAAGTTTTACAATCGACAGTTGAAAAACTCACGAAACCAACCGCAGCGCTCATTTCTGGCCGCCATTATTGTAACTCAATGTATATTTACGATTTGCTTTTATTATTCTTTTAGGGCAAAAAGCCCATAAACACTAGCTTAGTTGT
Source organism: Lithobius niger (assembly GCA_023313725.1). Lineage (NCBI taxonomy): Eukaryota > Metazoa > Arthropoda > Chilopoda > Lithobiomorpha > Lithobiidae > Lithobius > Lithobius niger. The sequence continues at coordinate 45,619 of JAHWFP010170186.1, forward strand.
GGATTAGGAGGGGCTGCCTTTGGTAGTTAACCTCACATGCATGTGGATACAGACAACCATTTTAAGTGTGATATTTTCTATTATGTTAGAACGATCGCAAGCCTTATGAAAAATGTCCACTAAGATCAAAAACTGTCTTTTAACTTTAAAGTTAAACATCCAAATTAACTTAATGCGTTATAGAATTTAACTAAGCTAGTTTATTTAACCTTTTTATATAGTCTTTTTCCCCCAGAAACGCTACCATTAGTCCAAAATAATTCGACATCAGCATTCTCAGACACGAATTTTAGTGTATATATGTTTACTTTAAATCTCTGAAAAATGCCAACTGTGACCATCCGAATGTTTCTACTAGCTTGTCATTCTATTAAAAACAATATTCTTATAAAGATCTGTTCCCAAGCCAATCCAAAGTCAAACTGTGCATTCGAACTATATTCTCTTCCCCCCCCCTAACCCCCCAACCTAGTTGTGGTGTGTAACACTGCATTTACAGTTAAAGCTTGTTAAATTTAATAGTAATGCTTTATGCATTACCCAAGCCAAAGTACTAAGCTTTAACAAGAGCCATTTCACAATGCAATCATGTAAATATTTATTCCATAGTCAATATTTTAAAGTAAAGGCCTTTTCCCAAAGTTCACTTGAGTTGAACTCAATTTGGCCTATCTTTACATGTCCCTACTCCTTCAAAAGGCTCTGCCCCAAAACCCTTTGCCAAACCGACTTCTCCTCCCACTTTCCATTGTTCTCCTGACCCTCCACCAATCAGACCCCCACAGCTACCCTCGACGTCCACGATTTGGTCGAGAAAATCCGCTGCCCAGCATGAAAAGCCCCCTCAACCCTCCCTTTTTAGGACAGCTCACAGATCTCTCAAGCTAGAAGGGTCACGCCAGTCGGGAGTGGAGACGTCACGTCCGTAGGATGCCATGCCGGGCAAAATGGTAGTGGTTCGTATGTTTATAGTAGCTTTTGAAAGCTCTGTAGCAGAATCAGAGCGACGCTACGTCGCAGTATGGCTGGTAGTGTTGCAGTACGATTTATCCTACACTTCTTCTTTCCTGGTCTTCATTTTGAGATAATTTCGCCAAAAATTTACCGATTTTGACGGTCAAATACACCATTTTAACCGTTTTTTCGAGAGCTTTTGAACGGTGCTGTTGTCATGATGATAGGTTTGGTCGTTCTCAAGTTATTTAGCAAAAACAACCTACAAAGGTCTAGAAAAAAGTTCGTGCAAGAAAATTGTTCATGAACCCAAATGGGCCTCACTCAAAATTTTGCATAATGCAAAATTCCACCTTCACACCCTTCCTGCCACCTGCAGACACTTCCCATTCCCTCAGACCGTTTTTGGGTTGCAAAAAGCTTGTCGCAGACCGGCTGAAAATATTCTGCTTCTGGGTTTGAAAGTTTAATTTAGGACCCCCCAAGTCTAAATTAATAGTTTAAAAGTTTAAACATAACTTCTAGCTTAGAGAAATTATGGGTGGTGACGCCATTATCGGCATTTTTGGTCCCCCACCCCCATAATGTCAGAGTGGTTCTCTTTCTAAAAACCAAAACTCTTTCTTATTTGTTTTAAATGTAACTTTAATCCAAATAACTGACGGTTTGATATTTGTGTGGGATTCACTGGAACTTTCACTTCAGACGGACTTTATAAGTAGCTGAGGCTTTTATAATTTGAGGAGTTGATTTAAGAAACAGCAACTCTGGGAGGTCTGATCCTTTGTTTTATCACTTAAAAACAAAACTGTGAAACGGTTGATCTTCATGAGTGATTGAAACGTACTGTTTGATAGACTGCAACCAGCAGAGGCTGTTCAGTCTTGCTGGTGACTCGAGTGAGCACTCAGTATTGCTTTTTCTACTTGAAAATTTAATTGTATATTCAAAACACAAGTGTCGTTTTGTAGTATCGTGTGAATTACGAAAATGTAAATTCAAACTTGTTGCTTTTTAATGATCTATTCTAAAGCTTTTCTTGCAAACTAATGTAAAGTGTTCTTTTCATTCTCTGTTGTTAAAATAAAACCAGGAGTTTTAAACTCCAGTTCGTTTGCTAGTTGATTAATTGTTTAAGTGTAAAATAAATATGTAGCCCATCTTTAATTTTAGCTCTTGATAAACAGTTAAATTCCATCGTTGGTGGCAGTGAATACCAGTAGTGTTAAGGTTAGGCCACTTTAATTAGGACCCGACGCTCCATCCCCCATGCTGGGACTGTAGCCCATGCTGTGCTTATGCTGTAAAAGTCGATATAATCACCGCTGAACCTTAAACTGAATCTCCGTGTCAACCAAGGAAACCGGGGGCGTTACAAGCACCTCAGCTGTCGCAGCGTCCGCCGTTACACGAACGCCACCAGTCGGCCAGCGCGTTTGTTACAGATGATCCTACGGCCTGTCTCCTCCCTTCAAGTCAACCGCAGCTACAGCTCCAGGTTCTGTCGCTCATTGTCCGACTGCACTCCCGCAAACGAGTGAAGGGGGGGGGGGGGAGCGGCAAATACCCCGGTTCACGGTCCCACAAGGCCATGGGCCTGTTAAGGACACCCAAGGGGGGACTGCAGTTTCACTAAAAGTCAGCTGCAGCTGCAGATCCCGTCGTTTACCAACAGTGACATCTTCTGTTCCTTCGCAGGTGGCCGGGGCTCGGAGTTCGGGCCAGAGCCGAGGGCCTGCCCTGGCCTGGTCCCCTTCTCTATGGACCACTTTGGTTTGCTTTCTCCCCGGTCGGTTTTCCTTCAGCCACTCGGGATTTGGAAGGATGTCAGCTAGCGGGTCTCTTTTCCTGAAATGCAACAAGCTGCCTTGAGATACCTGGACTACACTTCGAACCTCTTTGCTTCGATCCTCGCTTCTCCTAGTTTACATCTCGTTGACTTCTGTAAACTTGTTTCCAGACCTCCTTGCTATACTCCACCTTCAGTACACCACGACCGTTTTTTACCGAGGAGCCGTTTGGCCGCTACGACCATAATAGGATGGGCCGTGGGCCTGGCGTTTATGGTTACATCTACATGACTCCAGTCTCTTGTCTCCCGACGACCGCCTTCTCAGTCACTGGCTGCAACATGCCGATCGCTCAGCTGTTTACGTCATTACAATTTTTTTCTGGTACTGCAGCGTTACTTTGACCAGCGGCTCCTTCTGTAGCCTATCGACGTTTTCACATTTCCTTACCTGCACCTCGCCGACTGCTCTGCTATCTAGCGTTCACATTCTGTAGACTCCAGCCTTTCAGTTATTGTCGAGCTGTTATTCTGCCTCGGTCCACGGTCCCCTAGGACCTCGAGCCACGTCCCTCAGGCAACCCCTGCCTTCCTGTCTCTTGTTGACAAGAACCCAGCTGATATCTCTTGGATCCTCCACTCGGTCCACAAATCGACATTTGCTTCAGCTTCGGTCCCCTCAAGACCTCATTCCACGGTCCCCACAGGTTTTGAGTCTGCTAGGGACACCCGTCCACAGGGACCGCAGTTGCGTGAAAAAACGTTCACATTCGCCGACAACTCCTGTCTTATGTCTCCTGCTGACATGAACCTAGCTGTTCTTTCTCCGGCCCTCAAATAAGTCCATGAATTGACCCTTACTTAACGTTTCACGGTTCGCGGTACCCTTGGTCTACGGTCCCCCAGGGGACCGCAGTCTCATACCATGCCGATCTACGGCGGCAGTTGTTAGCCAGTTAGTGCTTATTTGAGTAGAAGCTGCAGAAGAACTACAGGTGACCATTCCCTTAGCAGTGTCCAGATTCTTTCACTGCGACCTTAACACATTAGTGCACCATATGTTTTCTCCTACGAACTGCTTCCGAAGACGGCAGTTTCTAAAGGTGACCACTTAGTTTTCTTCTATCATAGGCCTTGCTCTGCCGGCCTCTCTCTCTTCAACTCTTCACGCCTCAAAGGGACCGGTGTGACCTGACGTTGCCTTACACCCTAGGGTGACGACTACTTGGCTGTCAGGAGGACCGCAACATAACACTGACCTGTATGGACCGAACCTCAGGTCGGGCCGCATATCTTTCTGTGATGCCCTTGCCAAGCCTCATTGCCCTGTACAAGACCGCACCGTTGATCCGGTTGCCCACAGTTCCACTTTGTCAAGACAGTCTCGATGCACGTACATTCGCCAGCCTCTCCGTCCTACTCAAAGCTACCGGTCTCCCTGTTCCCTTCTAGTCCCCCCGACCATCACAAGACCGGGGGTGGGGGAGGAAGTCTCCCCACACGGCTTCTAGAAGGACTAGGTTGACCGGCTCACTGCAACACGCTCCCTATACTTGCTTCTACCAGCTCGCCTCTACGCTTTGACTCTCTTCACCATCTGTACAATCATTCAGCACATGCTCGCGGTCGCTTTGACCGTCGGTCTCTCAAGACCAAATCTACAACGACACCTGAAACCTTGTCTCCTGCAGTCCCAGTTACTCACCGTCTTCTCGCAATTTTCCTGACGGTCCATGAAAATCTTCTATTGGCTCGGAGTATGCTTCGGTATTACCTACCTTCTACATACGGCCGCCACCACGGTCGCGCGGTCCCGCTGCATTCTTTCTTGAGTGACTACTTCTTGTACACCTGGCGGTCCTCGGCCGACTACGTCTTCTGATGGCTCCTCACAATTCGCCTGCGACATAAAAACTTGTCCGGTCGCCATTAATGTTATGAACATCTCCCCCCCCCCCCCCCCCCCCCTTTTCTTCAAAGTTGCATTCAGCTATCTTTTGATCGCCGGTCGCCTCTGCATACCTCGGCCTTCTCTGCCTTCCAAGTTCTGTTCTGCGACACCGGTTCCTTGGCCGCCTTGCCAAGTGGGCCTCAACGATTATTCCTCATGTGGTGTTGACAATTTTTCACCCAATTTATTTATCTACGTTCATATTTGTGTCCACACAACCGTCCCCTACAGCCGTCCGGCCCCTTTCGCTGTACGGACAACTGGCCTTCTGGTACCGACTCCGATCACCGTCGTACTTGCCCCTGGACGTGCGCCTATTTTAAGACTTTCGTACAAGCACCTTGTGTCCTACTACCGGATCCCGGTCACCACCATTCATGCTACATGTCATTCAAATAGATACCTTCTGTGTTCTTCAATCAAACCCTGTGTTGTCTACTTCAGGACACAGCCGCCGTCCTTCCTACTTCCAGGAATTCAAGTCCTACCAAGTCCTTCACAAGGTAATGAGATAAATGTCATGATTACATGCAAATTTTTTTTCATTTTACCTTGCCCAGATGCCGTCCATGCTTCCTCCAAGTTCCTTGTATGTGGGCCGGACCCTACTACGGACGGCACCACATCTCCCCAGTCGCCTTACTCCACCTTGTAACAGTAAAAGTCGGCTGCCTGTCACACAACCGACCAGTTCTTCTCCTGTGAAGACTTCTCTGACTCTATTCCTTGATAGACACACTGCCCATCTGTTTCCCGTTTACGGTCGCCTGCATGGATGGCGCCCGGTTCACAGGGTCTTTAGACTCTGGGGCAGCTGGCTCGTAGCACGGGAACCAGCAGTCCTTGGCATCTACCATCAAGTGACGAGGTCTGCTGTATAAGGAAAAATCAGGTAATGTACGTTTTCAACGGCAATAAAACAGAAATAGCAGGATACGGCCTGGTTGATTTCTGTTTTTGTTGCCTAACTGAAAACGTACATTACCTTCGCTGGCCCAGCCTCCCCTCTCGGTCGCTAAGGTAGACCCTGAGTGGAAGAAAGATGAAGCCAACTCGATTCGGGCGCTTTATATAGAGGGATGCTCGCATGTGTGGTAGGGAGCCAGCCTCCCGTCTGCGTCACCATAGTATCGACTGGAGGAATAAAGGTGAACCAGGTCCGAGGCTTTATAGGTGGCCTGCGCCGGGGCATGTGCAAAAGGGGAGCTACGAGACTTGACAGGAAAGCCAACAATTTTCTATACGGGCAAATTGCGCTAAAGGAAGGGAATGCTATTAAAAGACATGTAATGAATATTTTTGGTTAGGCAATGAAAACCAATTTTAACCTACTTTGTTGTCTTATTAAAACTAAGCGTTGAAATGACAATTAGCCTCCTTGACGATTATTAGCTAGAGTTAAATGTACGATATTTTATAAGTTAGGCCCACAGTGGTGGCAGCTGTACTGGAGTTATTTTACTTTAAAGCCCTGGCTCTAACTCTCTATTCCTTCACCGGGACAGTAGACATGAATTTAAAAGTCGAAACATAGTCAAAAAGTGAAGTATGAACACCGCTTCTGTGAAACCAGATGTTAGCCACTGTTACAAGCACCTCCCGTTGTAGCAGCCACCGCTACACTGCAACCTTAGTTGCAGGTGCCAGTGCACAGCAGCCGCTCCATCAAACTCCGCCCACTAAGCCCACATTGTATTGTGTCGCCAACACAGTGGTGCTTTTTGACCTAAGACTAATTGCCCGAAGTGCTCCTAGGTATTTTGTTAATAAATGTGTTTTCTCCGAGGTCCGTGTTGCTGCTTTTCAAAAGAAAAGTTTACAATTTTAGTGCAAGAACTGACAACTTCTTTTTTCTTCTTCAGCTGGAGGAAAATATGGAAGAAATAAAAAACATGTTAACATACATGTTTAAATCTGTATTTGTTCATCGATACCGGTGAGTAGAATGAAATTTGCTACATCTTTTTTTTTAATACTGTACTGTATCAACTGTCAAATTGCTTATTTTCTCCATAATCACTCAATTTCTCAAGCAGACACACATTCTTCTTGCTAATTCTGGACAGTATCCCTACTGCCTTCATCAGGCTCTCCAAAGGTGAATTTGCCTGTATTTGAATTTTGCAGACATTGTGGCCTCCCGGGTAGCTGCGAGCACTGGGGCGTCAGATTCGATAGGCGTCTTGGTCCCAGCTGTACATCTCTGGCTTCCTACAGTCCCGGGTTCAATCCTGGGACGGGAAGTGTATATGTACGGGTTTTTCTCCGGTTTCTTCCCTCCTGCGGCAAAAAAACAACTGTTTACGATGGTGGTTCCTTCCACTTAACATCTGCCGCTTGGGCCTTCAAAAGCTGTATAGCTTACTGGCCGACAACCTCTATTCTATTTTATTTTATATTTGCAAAGGAGGGGAGATAGTACGGGAGGCCAAATTCAAATCCAGGCAACAAGTGAGGATGTAACCAAAGTTCTAAATTCAAAACTTAGCAAGACTGAGTGTCTTCTTGTGAAATTGAGTATTTATGGAGGAAGTATAAGCCCAACCACAAGTCCGTGAGACCTCTGAGCCGAGCTATTCGAAAAAACCCATGCGAAGCCATTTGACAGTCGATGGTAATCCTGGTAATGATCCGTACTGTATGCTTCTTAAAGTAAAATCTTGTTTCTTACTATCTGCAAAATATTTCAGTAATATACCGGGTGTCCCAAAGGTCAGGGATCACACGGGTATATCATGCCGGGTGTTCATACCGGGTGTTCATGCTAATATATATATATATGTATGTACACCGGTTGTTCATGCTAATATGCTGGGGATTTTTCTCTTTGTTCATGCTGATGGTTCATCAGCATGAACCAAGATAAAAATCCCAGGTGTATCGCTATACACCGGTTTTTCACTTGGGTATATCACTTTGGTTTGGTTTACAGGTGCATGCGGGTGCCTTTAATTATCACAGGTTTAATATTTTTTTCTCAGTCTTGGTCCACCTGCTGAAATTCATATGTTTGCCAAATTTTGACCGTTTTTAACATTCCAGTATACCATTTTAACCGGCTCGAAACGAGCTTTCCAATAGTGTTAATTTCAAGCCTCTAACTCAAAACCACTAAGAAGTTATCTGGCAAAAACTACAATATTTTTAATACTAAACAACATAAATACGATATTAGCAGAATATTATTTTTTGTTTGCTGCCTGCATACTCTTTTAGCTAGGTACATGACAAAGAAATGTGGTCAGTTAAATAAAATAAAAAATAAAATAAAATGCCTGGTTGCCTGGTGCTTCAATTTTCAACATTGCCCGTAAATCAAACAACGTTTTTTTGCATGGCCTAACTCCAGACTTTTGGTACAACCAGGTACAACCCTCTCCAATGTCGGTCGCCACTCGCCATTTGGCGAATGGAAATCAGCAGTTGGCGACTTCAGGGTTCGAATTTCCAAATTTTGACCCGGGTGCAAATTTGCACTCCAAAAATGTTACTGGGTTGCAAAAAAGTTCTTTAGAGTGCAAAACCCAAATGTAAACCAACATTATGGTCTCCTATTTTATAGCCGTCGAAAATTTTGACATTCCACCACACAATAATATGTACCGTTTTCCTGCACTTTGCTTAAAACTAGCTTAACGATTTAACTGAAAACCTATACCCATAGTTTAACCAAATGTAGTAAAAAAATGGAGTTCAACTTCTTTGGAAGGAATGGTGTCACTGGAAATCTAACTCCAAGCTGTTTAAAATGCCACAAACCACAAGTCTGAAGCTTGTGTGGTTCAAAAGTTATGAAAAATTCAACTTCGGTGTGCAATTTTGCACTCCAAGAGTTGCTTCTGGAGCGCAAAGTGCGATTTTGGAGTGCAATTTGCCCCTGTGCATCCGAATTTTTGGACCCCTGCGACTTGGAATTTAGCCTTACTCGCCAAAATGGCGACAAGCAATACAGAATGACACTGAAAGAGCGATATCTCGGTAACCGTACAAGTTAGAGACGAATGGTTTGCGGCATTGTGCTAAGATTTTAGGGCTATGTTACTGCTTTTTCTGCATTGATACTGTGATTAAAGAAAATTTTAGAATTTCAGAGATGCATAAATTAGAAAAACCATGCATCGTGCAGGATGTATTTGTTATGTGGCGAGTATAAATTGTGAAATGGCGAGTGCTTTCTATGGTCTACTGGCCAAGTGGCGACTGCTACTGGATTGACATTCGAGTGGGTTGCCCAGGTATATGCTAAAATCGCTTTATTTTATGCTATTTTATCCGACTTTTTTTTAAAATTATTTATAATAATTTAATACCAATTGCTCCTGCCGGTGGCACTGCTGTGTGTTATCACATTATTAACACATGCAAGCGGCCATGACGTCGCCAATTGCTTTGGGCGCGATGGTTGAACATTGAGCCCTGTTATGCTAGCACTTTTATAATTATTTCTTTATTTGCCACCTTGTTTTCCGTTATGATACAAGACATTATCAACCCTTGACTGCCAAAACTTTGCACACACGAAAACACCAAATGATTTTCACCCTGCGTGCCGTAAGTGTCGGTTGTGCCACCACGGGAAAGTGCGATATCCGTGCCCTTCATGACGTTGAATGAGTTGCGAAAATCTTGTTAACCTGGCACAAATTTGATCGGCGTTGAGAATTGTACTTTCGTAGTCGTTCTGCCTCTGTTAAATCGAAACACAAGCCTAAAGCTCCTGAAGGTAAAACTTCTAAATCTTCCCTTGATCTTATACTCTTAAGTCATTAATGCTGTTTCCCCCCGCTAACTTTTTTCCAGCGAACGCTGACGACTTCTTTAAAGACGTCTCCAAATCTATCGACGTCTCCGTGACCTAAGGCTTTTGACCACAGCTCTACTCCTGGTTCGATTCAATTCCAACACAAGGAGAAAATTAGTGAAACTTCGAAGGTCAAGTCTGGCAACGGTAAAAAATATGATGCTAAAATTCTTACGTGTGAAAATGGCTAAAAAAAAAACCGTTTGCAGTAAGTCTCCACCCCGTAATCATGACTAGTGTCTTTTGCCGCTTCCCCGTAAGCTGGTGGAGTTGAGGCATCGTATTCCTACAGTGTAGCCCATGCTGACTAAGGATGCAAATGCGAGGGAGCACAAAGGTAGCCGTCCATCCCTCGACCCTCCAGGAGGTGGGAATGTAACTGGCGATTCTGGGCCAGTTGCGATTGAGCCCAAAAATGTAAAATGTAATCTTAAACATCACTACACCCCAAAAACCGTATGCAAATGCTAAAAATCTGGGCCAGGTGAGGTTTCTATGGCAACGAACTCCTCTAACAGAGAAAATGATGAAATTTGAGCGATTGTTCAACAATAACAGTCAAAATCAGTGTTGCCGACCGCTCCGATGCTCCTGACGTTGCCGAGTCCGTCTTCTGGTACTGAAAGTGTTGAGAAGCTCCCAAAAGACATCGCTTTCTGTGTCTTCTATGGTCTGTTTCTCCAGTGTTAACTCCAGTGACGTCGCCCACATCGGCAGACAAAACGGGCGGCTCCTCTGCACGCTTCTCTAGTAAATACCGCGTCTCCAATTCTGGGTCGGTGGAGATGTCTTCGCATTTGCATAGGTCTTCTAACAGCGCTTCTAAAGGCAAACATTTAGCCTCTCCTGCTGTACAGAAGCTAATTTTGAAGAAAAAATTGAAATCTTTCAAATTCTGTAGTAAAGTTTCGAGATGATCGCTCTCTCAATCCCATTCTCCAGCTCATAAAATTGTAGGTTGGAAAATTTCGACAAACCAACAAGTGCAGCTAATCTGGTTTCTTGCCACAAATCTCCAACAGATTACTTTTCCTCTTAGGAATTTTTAGACGAAAATAATGCTCTGGTTGACATCTCTTCTTCACGTTCTAGGAAGGGGTGGGGGGGCATCAGCCTCCATTACGCCCTGAACCAACAAACAAGCGGAGCATCAGTAGTTATTACACTACAATAGGTGACTTTTCTTTCCAATTTCTTAAGCACGATGTCATCCGATTCTTTATCATCAAAAGATCCTGTACAACCTGCCCCACCTCCTAATGTTCCCGACCCTGCAACTTGTGGCTGTATCGGATTTACTGGTTAACGCGAATATTTTGGCCCTCACCCGTGCTGCCAGCACCACCGGCTATGTGACGGTCTGACATTCCGCTGCAGTATCTGCAACTAGATCTCGCCTCGCAAATGGAAGTTAATCAAGGAACGCCAACGCGAATCTCGTATGCGTGCCGAACGCCACAAACGACGACAAGCTGCGGAATGCTCTGGCTTTTCCCAATCTACCTTGGACTCAACCAAGCCAACTTCTAAAGTGTGCTCTGTCAAATCTTCGGTATCCTCGCCTGCAGTCCCGGCGACATCCCTACCTCAACAATGTGTTAATTGTTTAATTTAGGTTAATAAGCCCTAAACCACCGATATATCGGTATCGGGATTTCGGTAGCGGATCGGCACAGTATCTGCACGATATGCCATCCAGATTTCATTAGTATTAAGTAATCAAAGCCTAGCATTAAGTAATAGCATCGTCCATTCGGCCGTTAGCCTAATTAATTAACATGATTCACTCATAAGGAGTAAGTTAAAACAAGCGCACCTAGCCTGAACTGCTAGTTCAGCCTAGTGCACTTTATAGCCAGAAGCCATGCCATGAGTAGTCCAGATACGACTTGTAACTCAATGGTCCCAGACCAGCTCAGAACCTTCAGTCAGCTCCTGTTCACACTGGCTAGAACCAGTTCCAACCAGTCCAGCAGGGACAAGCCCAGACTTGTTTAAGGGCATGCCCAGACACGTTTGCCCAAATCCTTATAGAGGATCAGTTAGAGCTCTGGGGTATATAAGCAAGCCCCCAGCAGTGTAAATCAGACTTTGATTCCAACTCTGACACTGAGGCCACCATTCACAGGCCACCATTCACTGAGCACCCCTGACCAGGAACCTAGATGAAGCAGATGTACCTAGATGTCTAGTTAAGTAGAACTGAAACCTTTATAGAGCTTAGAATAGATATTGGACTTAAAATAGTCAGAGTGTATTAGGTAGGACTTAGAATAGTCAAGAGCTTGAGCATTAGGACTTAGAATAGTCATGCTAGATATATTGGACTTAAAATAGTCATGGTATAATATTGGACTTAAAATAGTCATGGTATAATATTGGACTTAAAATAGTCATGGTATGATGCAGGACTTAGAATAGTCAGTGTAGTTGTTGAATACTAGAATTTAGGAGTAACACTGGCAAGGATGCATCAGCATCCCGGCCCCTTTAAGTTAAGAGTGCTTAAATAGGGATTTAAGAGGGAGTTGCTAAACCCCACTAACTAACCGATTACCATTGAATAAACAATTACGTTTTCGTTCAACCAATAAAACTTGTGTGGTCTCCCTTACTTGCATGCCGATTGTGATTATTGTAAAGCTGCAGTCGTAGATATTATTATTATTGCTGGCCGGTGTTGAGCTAGGTCTCACGCAACATAAACTAGCGTAACTCAATTTAGCTGTTTTACACTAAGTTTACAAATGTGTTCCTCTAAAGCAGAAGTACCGATCTACACAACGTTCCGCACCGAACATTGTGCCTTCAATTCCTGGACCTTCTGGTGTTCGCCTGAAATCATCTAAGACTCGTCAGATCCCTGTGAAGTCATCCGGCATCCGTATAAAATCTACCAGTTCCTGCATGGCGCCACCATCTGCACTGGCGTCTCCTGTTGCTGTCCAGCCATCTACGGTCCCGGCTATTTCTCTTCCTCCGGCATCAGTTCCGCTGTTCCAACGAAGTTTCTCCACTTCTACGTCTGGCCGGGTGGGCTTCTCCAGCCTCAACACCACCTTTAACGAGTGCCCCCCCCCCCCCCCCTTCCTCTTCTGTGCTGCGTGCCGCCTTGGTCCGTGGTTTGAACCTGTCAAAGACATGGTCTACAGCGGAAGGTTTTCAGCGGAACTCGACTTTGCACGCCGAGAATAGTGCTTTAACTGCGCTCTGAACGGATGCTGCATCTTTACACGAGGAGAATCTTCGATTATGGGCTTCTAACAGCAAGGTCGACTCCATTCCCTTCGCATCATTTAAGTGCTCTTGAAATGTAAGCTCCTTTGGATGTCGCCATACCGTCCTCCCCGCTTTGGCGGGCTTTTTATTGCTCACGCATCAGGAGACGACATTGTGCTCCGACCTTTCTTTATCTCCGATCCCCCAGGGTACCTTCATCCCAGCTTGCAGCCGTGGCAACCAGTCCCCTCGCTGTTCCTCCACAAGATGCACCTTCCCCACTTCCATCTCCATTTCGCGACCCATCCGCTACAGCGTCTCGGTCGTTTACTCCACCTGTTCCGCCCTCCTTGGCACATACTTGCCTCTTGCTCTCCACTTGGTCACGAGCGGCCGTCTTCCTGGACTGTCAGTTATTAGCCAAGTACAACGTCTGGCAATTTGCCGACGTGCCGACGTTGATTCTGGTTTTAATGGAATCTCCCAACATTCCAACGTCTCAACACGGGATCTGCCCTGTTCCCCTTGCTGGCGGAGGGCGAATGGGGCGGCCTTTGTGCTTCCGGGTCCTTCCCTAAGTGTCAAAATTTTACGAAAACCTGCTAAATTTCACAACTTTCATGACCAGGCCGCGAAGGGCCCTGTGTCAGCACTCGTCTTGTTTCAATTCCGCTTGTACTGTTTAACCATGATTCCTCGCCATGACTTTGCATTCATCTGTGCCTTTCCATTTTGTGCTCCGTCCGGATCAACGAACTTTGTGTTATGCCGTCCAGTTTCTAACCCTGGCCCAGCTTCATCCTTTTCAGACCATGTTCCGTGCAAGATTCCGTTGTCTGTGCTCCGTTCCTGCTCATGATGTTATCTTCGACCCTCGGCCACTCTCGACCGCTGACCAATAAACGCCTCCCACTTAACACCACGTTCTTGCCCACCTCCTGTGTGTTCCTGCTTCGTGCTCCTGACTGCTGCTCCGCCGCTTCCAGCAACAAGGTAGGAAGGCTTTCATACTTTTTGACTCTCTACCTTGCCCCATAGTGATGGACCCTTGTAGTTGTGCCTCCTCCCTACCTACGCGTCTGATTCCAGTAAGTTCTTGCCCCATGGGCCTGTGGTTCCTTGGATGGGGATTGGCCTCTATAAGTTGTCTTCACTGAGATACGTTTCTGTGGAGGCGCCGGCTCGTAACACAAGTCTCCTGAACCTAGCCCCCCCCTCCCCCACCTACTTAACGAAGTCTGCTAGTAAGAAAACAAGTAATGTTTATTTTCCTGGCTGTAACAATACTAAAATACCAGGGCCTGCACCTGGTTGATTTTAGTTTTTATTGCCTATATGAAAATATACATTACACCTTTACCTACCCTACCACCCCTCTGATAGACCTAGGTTCATGGGGGAAGGAAGAAAGATGGTTGTGCGCCGTTCCTGCGTTCAACTTACACAGAGAAACCCAGTTCCGGTCATGTGTAGTAGGAGGTTACGAACCCGGCAGGAAAGACAACTTTCAAAGCTAGGGAATAAGAGCTCCAAAGGGGGGGGGGGGGAACTGCTACTAAGAAAACAGGTAATGTATATTTTTGTATACGTAATAAAAACTAAAATCAACCAGGTGCAGGCCCAGGTATTTTATATTTTTTATTTCAAGAAGTATAGAAAGTTCCGTCTTAGTGTCTTCTACATCTTAATAAAGATTATGCCCTTCTTCATTAATTTTCCAGAATCGCAAAAAAGAACTTTCAAATCTAAAAGTAATTAATTATCCCTCTCCTAGAGACACATTGCCTGAAATAAGGTCAATCTGCATGAGTGAGATTGGTGTTTGGATGAAGAAATTCCACCAAAATTTCCTGGACGACAGCTACCTTAAATACATTGGTTGGACTTTGCATGACAAGGTAAACATGTTTAGTATATGTAGTGTGAATTAGACGTAAAGCCAGAAGTAAAACTTGAGGTTAATTCTGAAGCATTTTTATCTTCTTTATTTCCTCTATGATGCGTGGCTCGTCCATCAGTGGCAGAACAGGGTTGCTTGACGGAGTTGTTTAAATAAGTGCTACAAGACGGTTATTACAATGTGTTGCTTGTGAATGCCTGTATTGATTGGATGAGTTTGTTTTATTGGGAACCGTAATGCGTATGTGTAACTTAGTAAATGTTTCTGTTAATGATGCATGGTGCGAAGCGACACAAAGGCACTTCTATTCATCCTGTGCTGGTGTTTGTCGTTAGTCATGTCTCCACAATAACTTTAACCGTTTCGAGCCTAACGCCATTTTTCATTTCCCTGCTGAAAAAGCCTAAGGCCGCAACATGGCTACCATGAACAAGTTGCTTGCCTCACGAAAATAAATTGTAAAACAAAAAAACTATGCGGTCTAGGAGTATAAAAATTCGCAGATATAATAATTATACTGTAAATTATTGGCGAAATATAACTGGGACCATCGTCCTACGTTTTCATTATTTAAAAAAATCATGAAGTTCGACTACGTAAACAGCGCTAACGAAAGTTTCAACTTACAGTACTCGGAATGATGACATCCACTCAATATTCTTCCGTCACAACGCCTGTTGTTACTTCCGAAATCATTATTTTATATTTTATTACCGTAAAAATAGTTTAAAGTTGCTTTATTCCTTCAAAATTCGCGGGCTAGAAAATTGGGAATCCCCTCTCTCGAACGCGACCAAGATGGTGGCTGTACGTTGCGTCGTTCCAGAGATACGATCGTTTGAACCAAGGGCTATTTTTAGCAAACAAACGCAATTTTCACGTAGATTTTGGCCACGATGCATACAATAACATCGATTACGGTAATAAAAAGATATTAAATCATATTAATCGGAATTAACCGAAAAAATATACGTTCCAAAATACCCAAGTCAATCGCTATTGCACCTCCGATGTACGCAATTGGATTATTATTTTTTTAACAGTGCGGTGATGTGGGCGAACGATATAGCGTCGTCTAGGCTTTTACGCAGCGGAATTGCAACGACGATATATCGTCGCTTAGGCTCGAAAGGGTTTAAACACATTGTCTGATTCATTTGAAATTTTGCATATGCTTTCGATGTACAATTGAAATTACAGTATTTTTGTCTTCCGCGTAGTATAACAATAGGCGAAGGAAAAGTAAAAAAAAAAAAGGACGAAACCAATGTAAAAAAAAAAAAAAACAACTTGTGATTGACTAGGCCTCTCAGAATGCTGCAGTAGGCTAATATTTAACATTTCTTCAGTATGGTATACTAGGGCCACTAAGAGAATGACTTGATGTGATCATCGATTGTTTAAGTCGTGACCTAGCTTTCTTGTTTTAGGTGCATGCAAGGTGCAATCTTGGCCATTCGTTACCCGTTACCAAGGATGCTTCCATGGTTTGGCAGCGCTACGTACACGATCGGATGGAGGTCGTCCGTGCATTAGCAATGAATTCAGTTTGAATGATCGTTTTGAGACGTTGTTATGGCTACGTCAACACATAAAATAATGTTAGCAGTAAAGAAAGATAGTTTGTGGTTCCTCTCATAACATAGTGAAGTGAGAAAATGTTTGTTCCACTAGAAGTACTTTTAAAAACGATTTACTGTAAAAACAAGGTTCGTTACTGATCATATAAACGTCGCTCGCGCTTGAAGCATCATTCATCCTCCCCTATGGTTGCCAGGCAACAACAAGTAACGCAGGCAAGCCATCCAAATTCAGCTGCTGAAAATCCAAACAAAGAAAATAAGTGATATATTAAATTAAATCCCTTTAATTTTTTTTATTAAATAAAGCTAAAGTAAAATAAGACAAATGAAGAATAAGACGAGCTCCATGTGTCTAAAATAAGCATACTACTTAACACGTAAAACTGTTGGACTGCGTACGGCAACTGTTAAATCAGCCGTAGCTGTCTCGTGATTTCGGCAGTGTTCTATTACTTTCTATAACAAAAGCCTGGCGAGTCGAAAATAGTTTACAATAAATTTACCGTAATAGTGGAATAAACGCCCATGGGCTTATGCAGTTAATTTGGCAAAAATAGGGGGATGGGCTTTAAATCAGCCTTATCAATTTTTTAACTTTCTAGATATCTTATTACAGAAAATTCGAAGCTTTTGAACGTTCTCTGAAAGACCAATTTTTCATCCTTTTAATTGCTGTGAAGAAGGGAGGAGGCTTAGGTGACATGCCCAGGCCTTGTGCAGGTGCTAGGAGCTAAAGGAAGAGTCCACTATGACCATAGGGAGGGAGAAGGGCCAGTAAAAATAGCAAGCAGTACTATCTTTATTCACATCATATAACTTTTAGATAATTTTTCGTAGAAAAACGACAATTTGAGGGGTGGGCTTTAACTCCACTATTCCATGATTTTGACTTTACAGCAGTTTAGGGGTGGGCTTTAGCTTCAACTGGGCTTTTACTACACGATTTACGGTACACGTGTTACCTTGAAACGTGTGTAAATCCTAGATAAACGGGGAAAACAAATACATTGACAGTGTTAGTTGTCAAACTCTCATTGACCTCTCGTTTGTTTACATACGTAGAACAAAGTGGAGCTGCAAATCAACATCTGTTTTGTCCACTCCCGATCATTTCGTGAGATTTCGTGTATCCAGACGTTAACTCTGTAGTGTTGCACGTATCTTCTGTCAATGATTTGTTCTGTTGACAAACATTTTGAATTGTAGCACGAAACAAGGAATCGGTACATCGTTATCCCGCGTTTTCTTTATCACCGCCCGTTACTTTAATTGCTGTATAGCGCCGATTACTACCATACAAATATGGAAAACTAGGTTGTGCTCCCCCCCCTCCTCACCAATCGTCATGCCAATTTGTCAATTTAGTTTGTAATACAGTACATTGTAATCAGCAGCTGGGAAATAACACAAATAAGAACACAATGGATTTTTATTTTTATTTACCAAGACTTCTAACAAGAATGCTATCCTTTTTCCAGCAAACCCCAAGCATTCCTTTGTTCTGCCGACACTTTCTTAACAATAGGGAGTTTTTTATTTGTACGCATGTCTACAATAATACGTCTTATTGATGTGTCGAAAAAATTGAGCTGCGAAATGGGTGATAGACGCGGCTTTTTTTTTCCCCCTGCATCTCTATATCACTTGCCCGGAAAAGCTATATAGGCTTACGCGCCTTGCATTAGACGTGCAGCAATTTAGCAAAACGTTACAACACTCCAGTAACAGCCACTGCACACTTTCTGGATTGCGTGCTAGTTCTATACTCTCCAAATTCACTCACCCTGGATTCGAAATACTAGACGACATTTTAAACATCTCCAGCATTTGACTGTGTTAAGTTTTACCGCGCTTCGCTAACAGCAGTCGAATTCGACGCCATGTCTGGGCTCGATTGAACTCGCTGTTGGCAAGGTGCACCTATCCTACTGGCAAAAAAGCGCGATATTCAACGAACGCCGAGTCATTCCTTCAGTGGCCGGACTCTAACCTAATTGTTTTGAGAATAGTTTAGAAAACTTAAAGAATAAGAGATTTATATTTTTTGCCTTGAATGTGTTAAGTTTCTTTTACTTCCTTTTCGAACCGAGCGTTTTCATCCACGGCAACCATAAGGTCAAAATTTTGTCCAAAACATTGCTTCAAAGCATAAAGGCTCACACGCGACAACCTTCGAGCTGAATAGCACCCCGTACAAACGTAGTAACGCATTTTCAAAAATTTTGGCAAAAGTTGAACTGTAAAATTGGGCAATTATCAAAGAAGGAAAATGTATTTGACTTTTTTTCACATTTTTTTTTATTTGGTGTCCGCTTTACAAATTGTGCTGTAGTGGAAAGTTTCACCAACGCACTTGCTGCCGACCAAATCCAAAATGGCGGCGCTGTGACTCCACCAAACTATACAAAGCAGCGAACTAAATGTTCTCAATTAAAGCGTAAAAACAATAAATCTTCAGTTCATTCTTGCTAATAAAATTTAAGGATCTCCTGAGAACTTTTGTTTTGTGAAGAAGGTATTGTTGAGATCATAATTTCTGTATGCCGACGAAAATGTACATTACCTGGAATTCTAGCATTCTCCTTCACCAATGCTGTTACTCTAGAGATTAAAGTTATGGAACCCGCCAGCTTCGCAGCCTAGTGCGCACCCTTTCGTACATAAAAGCATCGCGAGTGACCGACGTGTCATCTTTTCTTCTGTGGTCCGACCTGATTGGAGGTGCTTTTCTACTGCTCCTAGAAGGTTACTACCATAGTCTGTTCTACTGCTATTCCTTCTTCCGTTCGTTCTTACCATGCCTCGTGCCAAAAGCATTCCAAGAGAAGCCTCGGTCCGGGTTACTACTCTGCCACTTTCACCCTCTGCAGTATCGGTGGATATGCTTTCACCTCCTGTGCCTGGATTCTCCACTCTATTGACAGCCTGCCATCGTTTGCCTATTAACCGCCCTTCGCCTGCTATCTCTTCGGCAACCGAAGGGGTTGCTTTGGAAACGACCGCGACATCACTTGTCCATTGTGTTGGTTATTTGCTTTCATGTAAATAGTTTCTTTTCAATTAATATAGGCTAGTTTAATATTTATAAGTGCAAATATGTATATAATATAAAAAAGCTAGTTTGTTTGCGCTTAACTATTCCTGGTACACAGGAAAGATTAATCATTCCTGGTAGGCTAGATAATTTTTCCTGGTATTTCCTGTGTGGAGATAGCTTAATGGCTCTCTTGGTATCAACTTGCTGTTTGCTAGTTTCCCGTTTGGATGAGCATGCAATGTTGCTCACTCCTGCTATGTTTGTGAAAGAGGGCAGACCTCTCGTTCATGTAGTCAAGCTTATGGTTTCGCAAATAAGAAGAATAAATAGTTCTGTTAACTGCGAATGCCTTCAGCATTATTTAACCTGACGGCAGTACAGTATTTGAGCAAGACCACTCTTCATTTTTCAGCACAGTGTGGTCAGGTTGTGCCTCCAACACCAGAACTTCGTTTGCTATAATCCGAGCTCCAATGCCAAGGAAGCCTACTCTCGACTCAAGTTTCAAGTCAAATCCATATGGAAAACATAGTTCGGCTTTTACCGCGGAAGAACTTCTCGACCTTTAATCAAGATCGTTGTCGTTCGTCCAGTCCTCCTACGTCCACAGGTGTTAACCTTGGAACGAACCACTCTCCAAGGAGAAGGTTCACATGCTCATGGTTAATGCCCTTCGCTTCTTCAGTTACAAGCGCAAGGCCTCGCCCTTTGTAACCGAGTCAATACACTCGTGACTGGGTAGTTGCTATGGCTTCCGTCCGCACTCACAAACGCCACCATTCGTCCCTTGGTCTTCCTGGGCCTTCGCAATGTCGTGATTCGCCCATTCGCATTTCTTCACCTTCGTCCAGCAAGCTGCCTTTGGCCTTCCGACCGTTAATGCATCTGCCTTTGCTTCTCCGGCCGTCATGACCGGTCACGGTTCCTGACGATCGTTATCGAGGTCGCCCTTCACCCTTCAGTCGCTCCTAACGACATAGATTGCTGCTTCCTTCGCCGACGACTCGGACCCCGCGGAAATCCCTCTACCGGATCTAAAGACCGCTAAGGGTATTATTCCGGACTGCTTTCTCCACAAGTCTTCGCCTCCCACAACTAATCCTGTCAAGAACCGCGGCCCTCGCGACTGCCTTCCTTGACAGCAAGCGGTCCTCGGTCAGTCAACATCCTTGCTCACAACCCTCCTTCGCAATGGGGGGCCTGCTCCTTGGAAAGGGCGACCCATTGGAACTAGACATGGATTCTCCGCGCCCCGGTCGTGAAACTTTCTTCTTTTGCCGAAGTGGGGACGGGACTGCTAATCCAAGAAATTTTGACACGTACCCCCGCCGTGAGTTCCTCACTGCTGCTCCCGCATCGTGTGAAGGATGCCTTAAATATCAGCTCAAGAATCTGAACTTCCCGACCACCAAACTGCTGCGTGAAAAGGCCATCACAACGAGCCTTTTCTTCGTTAAGCTATTCTACTTCTTCAGAGATCTCTCATTTCACCCTGGCCTGCCGCCCTACCGCCGACATGGCCAAGTCACCTGTACGCCCCTTGCGTGGCTTCCATCTCCGCACTTGCTCCCGTTTTGTGCCAGACTACAGACGTGGGCACGGCCACCCTATTGCCGACAGTCTGACACCACTGGCCTTTCTTCAACCCCGCTGTTCCGGGATGTTGCTTGGCTGGGATTCACTGTTGCTGCTTTCAAACGACGACTACCCATCACGATTGCACCCCACTTCGATCGGTGATGCTTTCGTCCCTTGTTGCTTGGACTCCTATTGTCGACAACACTGCTTCTCTAGGCATTCTTTGCTGTTTTTGAATGCCCAGCCTTCTGCTTTGTTCAGGGAGAAACATCGAGGCGATCTCCACACCGCCAGAATCCTCCAGGCTACTTGAGATTCTCCGCCGGTGTTCCCATTATCAGCCACTTTATCACTCCCCACTGGGAAGCTTTCGTGGCTCTTAGAAACTTCCCGATGCCCACTGACACTGTCTGAGCTTTTTTGGTCGCAGACCCCAGATGCCAACTGTCTGAATTGCACTCCTCTTATGCTGGAGAGGCTTTCGTACTCCACCGTTCAATCCAAGAATTTCCGGACTGCCAGTCATCTAAATCTCACCCCAGTCCCGCCGGGTGTGCTTACATGGCTTGCCTGAACCATTGAAGTCTCCGACCCTGGACGGGAAACTCTGGTATCTACGTTGCCCCCTACTTTCATTGGGAGAGCTTTCGTGCGTTTAGCCGAACCTTCATGGTCTGTTTCTTCTGATGCTGCCACTGGATGCCAGTCGTCTGATTACACCCCACTTTCATCGGGACTGCTTTCGTGGATTTGGTCGAACCTAGAAAGTCTTAGACTCCAATCGTTGGACCATTCTCAGATGTCGCAACCGAACGTCCAGTCACGTGCATTGCCCCCATTTTTGTTGGGATTGCTTTCGTGACTTTAACCGAACCTTGGAAGTCTTTGACTCTGACCATTGAACCTTTCTCCGTGGCTGCAACGGGGCACCTAGTCATCTCCATTACACCCAACCGCACTTCAAGATCAACTTAGCCTTCAGGCCGTTTCCAGCAACACACACCGTACGGCATTGCCTGCGCATGTCGGCATCATCTCGTAAGTCATCCGAGATGATATGCCCAAGGTAGCGACAGCTGCTCGCAAGCTTCACCGATTTACCACTTAAGAAAACCTTCGGGGGATAAACGCTTTCCATTTCAGGCTTCTTGATCTAAAGAAGATACACACAGTCTTGTCGGGGTTAAACAGAAGGTCCAACTGCTGGGCAACGTTTTCACTTACTGCCAGCAGTGCTTGAAGGGATTTAGCTGAAGGACAAATAATCGCCAAATCATCAGCGAAACAAATGTTGTTGAAGCATGTGCCACCAACATAGCAACCAACACCTTCGTTAACAAGCGCCTGGCTCAGAGACTCCATATAGACACCAAACAGGGCAGGGGATAACACTCCACTCTGTCTCACACCATTGCTGTCTCACTCCATCGCACAGTCATTTCCTGAGTTGAATACCAGTTCCTAAGGGTCTTGATTGCCCACATTGGGACGCCCCTGTCACACAATTTCTTAAACAGAACGCCCCAGTTTACTCGATCATAGGCTTTACTGGCATCTAGGAAACAGACGTACACACCACTATCCTGGGCCCGGTAATGTCTTAGTCTCCTTAAGCACGTGAACAGCATGCTCAGTAAGTTAAAGCAGAGAGGTGCCACCCGCGGGAGCTAGATGATGGTAGTTAGATGATTTGAAAATAATTAAATTATTTTATTTTGGTAATAAAAGGCATAAAATACACGATTTTAGGTATTATTACTGAAGGTAAGTTTTATAGGATAGTAAAAACTAATTTGTAAATACTGACGAAAATGTACATTACCTGTCTTTTATGCATTTTCCTCCTGTGCGTGCTCAAAACCCTAGCGAAACTTGTTGGCTTCCCTGCCCAGTTCGTAGTTACCTCATTGCGCATGCGCGGCGCAGGCCTTCATAAAAGTGTTCGATCCGAACCTTGCTTCATATTTCTTCCTACGGCACCATCACACGTGGTTGCTCGCTTTCGTGCATACTTCTGACTACACAACGTCAATACAACATGGCTTGCTCTGGTCCCAGTCAACTTCAAGCAAGCTTGGGCCTTTGGCCAATTGATTTTCGGGCCCGATAGCCTCTCCAATTGTCCTTGCTGCTGTCGATTTGTCTCTTGAACACAACGTTGAAGCACTGACCACTTCTTCGCTTACACGGCCGTTCAATATGGATGCGATGGCACCATCCGACAGTCCTACGGGCCCGGGCTTACAGTGCCCAGGGCCGGCTAGCGCTTCTGTCACGACCACCTCATTGGCTATATAGCTGTCTAATACGGCCACAGTCGCACTGTCCAGCGGTCCTTCAGGACCAGGCGTACGTCGCCTTGCACCTCTGTTCAGACAATTTTGTCGCCTATACAGCCGTCCAATACGACCACAGTCTCACCATCCAGCGGCTCCACGCGACTGGGCCTGACGCGACGCCTGGAGCCTACTGTCTCCACTACCGTCCCATCATCAACCATAACAAAGGTCCCTCGTCCGCCACAGATTTCATAGGCAGCTCCGCCCTGTCGCATGGGCTGGTCCCTGTTTCCCAGGCCCGTCAAGTCCCGCTCCTTGTCCCGACGATCGTTATCATCCCTTCCGGAGCCCTTGCCTCCTGATAGTTTCTCGCTCTTTCTGCAGGCATCCCTCGGCTTGTCTCGGGCCCCTTGCATTTCTCTTCAGCCGGGCGCCTTACAGTGACCGCACCCTGTTCACTCTTCGTCGTCTACGACTCATTCTCCGGTCGCAGCACCATTGGCTCTAAAGGGGTTCGCCACCTTGGCTAGCTTCAACTTTAACAAGATTACCTGTCTCCTTTCCTTATTTTTAGGGGGGTGGGGCACTGCTCTCCATGCCGCACGCAGCCACTAATTGCTTGCGACCCACTTACTTCACCGATCGGATGCCGTTTTCCTTCTACATCGGTCCCAGCGCCCACTTCAGGCCTTCCAGCTCGTCGAGATGTTCTTCCTCCATCACCATGCTTGCTGTGCCTCGAAGTAGGCCTTGACTCCCTGGGCCCAGTCCACCTTGCCATGCCGTCCCTGTTTTTCCACGGTCCCCTACCCTTGCGGCCGCAGTTCCTGGTGACTTTCGTCCGGGCTGCTATCCACATCCAGGAGTTTACCAGGCTTTCCTCCCTTGGAAAGACTACCACGATGAAGAGTGATGCTTCTCGTCCACCATCATCGCCACAAGCTTCGACATCTAAGGGCCCGCACTTTGTTTCCTGCACTTCCCAGTTGACGCCACCTTCATCGTCGCCTGGGCCTTCCTAACGCCCTTGGGCGACCATTTTGCTCCCTACACTCAAGACTTGAAGACTGCTTCGTGTCGCCATGTCCTTCCTGCACCTATATTTCTCTCTAATAAATTAGTCCAGGGCCGAGTGGTCAGAAATTTGGATTCCGTGCAATTTTCGTGGGAGAAACATGCCACCTATGGCAAAGTGTTAGTATGGTCACAGGCTTACAAAAAATCTTTGGTGTCAACCCCGCATTTTTAGCAGGGGTGGGCGGGGGGGGGGGGGGGGGATTATGTACCCCTCCTTAAAATAGAACTAAGTAGCAAAATTAGTGAACACCATCATGTTTGGTATGAAATGAAAGGTGTTGGTCCACAGATAATATTAATAAAGTAACACATTTGACCTTCGACCTCATTTGACCCAAATAAAGGTCAAAAAGGTAAAAAAATTACATATTTTTCCACGAATTTGACTAAGTTATTAAAATTTTATGGTATCTTGTCATGTTTGGTATCAAACGAATGGTGTCGGTCCGCAAACCCTTAATTATAATATTTTACCCCCATTTGACTTTAATACAGGTAAATAGAAGATCAAAATTTTAAGCTTTTGTCCCATATTTAACAGAACTAGTGAATATTTACTAAGCTGTCTTATATAGTATCAAATGAAAGCTGTTGACCTGTGGAATCATTATAAATTACCTTTGACCTCATTTGACCCACTTTACTAACGACTTTTAACATTCACAAGGAATCACTTATCATGTTATAGGTAATGGCAAAACAGTCATTGGCTTAAATAAACCAGCAAAGCTATTATAGCGATTTGCAAGATGTTCTTATACGACTGGGTACTGAACTCCAGTACTTCGTATCGGTGTCAGACAGTGTTCTACTATCCTCTCAGCTAATGACGCAGTCCCAAGCCACAGGTAATGGGCCTTCCTAGTCAGCCCTTAGCACCAACAGTTGACCTTGCTTTCACTCCTTCCCGCTTTCATCCACAGGTGGCTGCAGCGACGCCCTGGGGTTCCCCATACGTCACGTTTGGTGTTAAATCGGTCTCCTGTTCAACGTTCGTCATTGTTCACGTTGATTGCTTCGCCTTTCCGAATTGTTTTCGGTCCCGCCTTGAACTTTAAACACAAAGGAACAACATCGATCCTTCTCGTCTTGAGGACTCGGGACCCTTCAGACATCCCGAACTCTAACGATGGGCTAGCACCTGAAACATCTGATCCTGCCAATTCTACAAGCACAGAACGATGCCGCTGCCCGGATTTTTAGTGCCACGACCAAACCGTTTCGATCCACACTTCGTGTGTCAATACAACCCCCAGCTGTGACTGGTTTGACAAAAAGTACACCAAAGCAATTTCTCGTGCTAGATGGTTACAGATCCTAAAACATCATGAACGATCTCGTGCGCGAGCTGCCTTTAAGGCCCAAAAAACAGACCGCCAACAATGCCTTGCGTTCCGACACGGCGCCCACCTCCGTGACTGGCTCTCCTTCGAATACTAGCTCTTCGTTCCAAAAGTAGGTCAAGCAAACGAAGATAGCTTTACCCAAATCGTAGTCCCTGCCATCTAACTCTGACCCAGTTCCACAAGTGTCTCCTAGTAACCCTCCGGCTACACATCCCCGGCTGTACTGTCTCCTTCATCAGTCATCTCTTCGCCATCAACTTCAAGCTCAAGCACAAGTTGACAACACACCTTCCAACAAAGAACCCTGGCTCTGTCTGCAAACCTAAGCCTGCTTTCTCGCCGAGTCTTCAACAAGTTTTGCCACCGCTTTCGGATGTCCCAGGCTGCGTTACTACTACGCCGTCTACGGTTCCCCCAGGCGCCCTTGTTTCCCTCTTTCGAAGTACTACGGGCCTGCATCCTACACGGACTACAGTTCTTTCCTGATCTGGCCCACCACGATGTTAACATCGCTTCTTTACTGGCACCGGCACAGTCCTTTGGTGAGGAAGACAACATGCTTCGTGTAGCCAACACAGCCCTGTCGCCAACAGTGGATTTTCGCCGAGCCTCTAGCGCCACACTAGCAGCCGAAGTGGACCACTTATGACAAAAGAACACCTCCCTAAATTCCGAAGTTATCCTGATGAAGGCTTTAAGTTTCTTTGTCTATTACTGCTGCCTCCGACACCACCCTGGCGCATCCAACACAGCGCTAGGTCCAAGACACGCCGGACTCCACGTGGCCTTCCGCGCCGGCGCCTCTGGCCAAGTTACCAGTACCTTCAAAACCTAACGAGCTACGAACTGCTACTGAGACATCATCTCAGGAATCCGTGTCCCACGAATCACCTATTCTGCCGGGTATCGCCTTACACAGTCCAACACCGTCATTTTCACTCCAGGATTCTGCTGTCTCCAGCGCCCCACCGCCAGTGCTCCAAGTCCTTCGTTCACGGTTAACAGCTTCATCTGCCAACTCGTTCGCCGGCCCGACTTCTTACAGTATGTGGCAATATAATGATGCCCTCAGTTTCATTCCGGTGTTTCCTGGGATCGCCCAGTGTACCGACAACTCGACACGGGAATTGCCCTGCACCACGTGTCGCCGCCTGTCCATAGTAGTAGCCCTGGGCTTCCGAGCTCTTCCTTAATATGATTATTACCTTTTATACCAAATGGATAACCAGGTTAGGGAGCCGGGGCCCTACTTTTGTTTTCACTGATTAAACAACATTTAAGACACCTTCATCCTTCCACACAGCTTATTCACCAAGTCATTTGGGACCCTTTCGTACCTTATGCGCTGTCTTCAATCTCGCATACAACACCAACTGTGTTTTACACATGTACTATTCTCACAACGTTTTCTTCGATCAACACTCAATTTCTCCAGTAACATTTTTGCAGACGAATCACCAAACGGACTCTTGTCTGCAGCCTCATCTGACTGCCGTCCAATTACTCCACTACGGACCCGGCTCCTCTAAACTTTACCAGTGGCTTTCGCCCCACATTCATTCTTCTGCAATCTTCAGATCGTATCCTGTTAACGATAAATCTTCCAACACACATCACCATCTTCGGTCCTACTTGGCCTAACCGACACTCCGTTCAATTGCTCGATCGCTAGCTACTCTTCATGGCCTAGATTCTCCCCCACGGCCAAGTCTTTCGGTTGTAGGCACCCACAGCTAGTCCCTCGGCCAGCACCCTCTTCGCCATCTTTGTTGCGCCTAGGCCTGCCACAAGACATCCTGCTCCCGTTCCAGTTCCCATAAGATGACAGAGCACCATGGATGTCACCAGCATCCGCTCCATCTTGAGGTAATGTGAGCTGTTTCTTCACTTTTAGCTATATTAACCTTTGCACCTGAACACGTCTGGCCCCTATTCTTGTCACCGAGACCAGTTCTGCACACTCATATCGAGTTGAACCAATGTTAACCGTACCAAAACAAAGCGCCCAGCACTATCTACTACTAGGGCGAGATCCCTGTCCTGACTCTACAGCGACCGTCTGGGGCCCGCTTCTGAGTTCCACGCCGAGATATCGTCTTGTCCATCCACTATCCGTGGGCCTCTTGGACTCTTGTCAACGTGGGTCCACTCTGCCTCGTGATTCTTGCTCCTTCGGCTGACGGCAGCCACAGGCCACACGGTCCCACAGTTGGAATGATTCTTCTATGTAGCGTTCAGGCCCGTCCCCGCGATAATCGGTCGAAACGGGACTACGCCTTCATCGATGTATTACCTACGGTTCACAGGGTCAGTTGATACTCGGGCGGCCAGCTCGTAGTTTGGGTAACCGTTACCATGGCCCCACCACAATTGGTGACGAGGTCTGCTTTGAATGCATAAAAGACAGCTAATGGATATTTTCGTCAGCATATAAAAACCTCAATTTACCAGGGTACCTGGTTGAAATTCGTTTTTATTGCCTAACCGAAAATGTACATTGCCTTTATCCGCCAAGTCTCTCTTAAGTTGCCACGGTTACGACTATGAGGGAAGAAGATAAAGCATGGTTTGGATCGAATGCTTTTATAGGAGGCATGCGCAGTGCATGCGCAATGAGGTAACTACGAGCCAGGTAGGGAAGCCAACAAGTTTCGCTTGGGTTTTGAGCACGCAAAGGAGGAGAATGCATAAAAGACGGGTAATGTATATTTTTGGTTCAGCAATAAAACCCAATTTCATCCAGGTATCCTGGTAAATAGATGTTGTAAGCAGTGTTAAAATTCCATTGTTCAGGCAAGATACCCTTCTTACGATAATATGGGATTTATTTTTTTTGACACATTCTGGAATCCATTCCTTGGGAGCTTTTTACTTTGTTGTGTTGTGAATGAATTGTTTTCTCACATTGATGGATGTCCCGAGAAAACTCTGAAACGTGCACAACAAATTGTGTTTGCACTATCTCTATACCGTAAATAATAAATCGTTTGCATAACCTGTTGTTACTTTGCAAAACCAGGGTTGGAAATAATCAGGGTTATTTTAAAATAATAGAATTAATCGGATTATTTTGATTATAATCAGATTTTTAATAACACAAAAGATTACAACAATAACTATGACGTTGTTAAAGTTAGAGTTTCCTATATTTCTTACTTAGCAATTGCTACTGCCAAAATGCCAATACATATAGATCTCTTAAGAATTAAAAGTTTAAAACGTGATTACCATGTATAAATTTAAGTGTTAACATGTGCACCGTAGTAACTATTATTCCAGTACGGTAATAATACTTGATAAAGTCGGTGTAGGTGTTATGGCACAATGGCACACTCTTCACACATGAGCCTATTACATGAACACAGTCACATCAGCTTCAGTTGCCGCCTAGGAGTAATAAGTTGCAAAGTCCTTTAGTTTTTTTCCTGGATTTAAGGGTTTGAATGTTGCCATTAATTTTCCAACTTTGGTTGTTCCTAGTGGGTTGCTTATTTTTCTATGGATTAGGCCAAATAAGTCGAAGACATGTGTTTCTGACTGCAGAAGTTTCAAGAGCAGTGTATTTTATTTTTGATTAAGTTCTTTCGTACTTGTATATCAACAGTTTTGTGTCAACATGGTCCTTGATTATAATCGGGTGAATTTCAATTTTAATCAAGTGATTCTAATCGTGATTATAATCGTAACAACCCTGGGCAAAACTGCCTGAAAGCTTATTTTTCATCTTTAAACTTAATGCACTTCCATCCCTTTCTTTGTGCATTAATAGAATTAAATCTTTTTATGCAGAATTCCTAATATTTCTTTTTTGTATGTAGGTTGGTGATGTTCGTTTGAAGTGTTTACAAGCACTTCAACCCTTGTACGCTTCTGAAGAGTTGACACCAAAATTGGAATTGTTTACGAATAAATTCAAGGTAAGGGTACATATTTTTACAAGTGCATAACTAAGTGTCATTTGCTCCAGAATATTCTTTTCTGGCCCTGCATCGAATTTGTTGGGCATTAGCATGAATGATTACTTTTGCTATCTTTACTAGGTCGTATTCGCCGGGTGTATATATTCTTTGACCTGTTAAAGTATACCAGTAAGAATTTGTATCTTGTAAGAGTATTGAGCTATTCGGATGATAGGGGGGACAAGCTTGGCAATATTGTGGTGGATTTCTCACATCTTTCATGTGCCACTGCAGTTGGACTGTCTAATGTCCCTCCTCTGGTAGTTTCTTACTATCTGTAAAATACTAAGTAGGGATCGACCGAGTCCGGATATATCCGGATCCGGCGCCGGATAATGCGGTATCCGGATCCGGCCATTATATAGAGCTGGATACCGGTTGCAACACAACCAAATCATGTCGCCGTAAACATGTTGCGTGCGTCGGTAAAAAAAATCGACGTAAAATAACTAAGCGATCTATGTGTATAAAATATTGCAGATATAATAATTAGTGTAAATTAGTGCACAAAAATATACTTGGGATAATCGTATTAGGATTTCATAACTAAAAAAAAAAAGTTCGACTACGTAAATGCGCATACGAAAATATTCATCTTCCGTTGCTTGCAGTACATGGGATACCTTGAAACGATGGTCCTCTGGTTATTCTTCCATTACAGCGTTGTTTACGGCTTCCGAAATCCTTTTTTTAAGTTTTTAATACCGTAGAAGTAGTGTTAAAGTTGTTTTATTCCTAATTTATATTCGCTATCGGTGATAGTTTACGGCCGCCATCGCGCTCCCACTCTCTGCCGGCTGTCCGCCAATAGACGCGCACATACTAGCTTCAATGGCTGTGACCTTGACTCGCTTCGCGTGACGTCACTTGCGACTGGCCGCCGTCGCAATAGTGATCACGTGCTATACACGTGCCAATCGGGGAATACCAGCTTTCCAACGCGGCCAAGATGGCGGCCTTTGTTGCGTTGTTGAGTTACGACAGCTTGAACCAAGGTCTAGTTTTAACAAACAAAAGCAATTTCACGTCAATTTTGACGACACGGCCAACAAAAACATCAATTGTGAGGTAATTAAAAGATGATATTAAGTTAAATGAATCCAAAATAGTTGTGCCAAAGTACCTAATTCTGTCGGAATTACACCTCCGTTGCATGCTATTGCAGTTTTTCTTTGCAAACGGGGCTTTGAATCGAGAGTGCGTCGGAAGTTTTAGAAACGGTTTTGAAGTGGCGATAAATCGCGGTTTGGACGCCAAGGGGTTAAATTCGAAAAGTAGACGGTTTAATGACGACATCAAAAACTAGCAAGAAATAATAGCATTATAAACCAAAGATGACTTCCATGTTGCAAGAGTCGAGACAGTTTTGTTCATAAAATGAAAAAAAAAATGTTTTTTTTATGTCGGTTTCGTTCCTTTTTTTTTTTTTGCTTTCTGTCTTTGTTATACTGTGCGCAATACAAAACGGAACGAAAGCAATTTAAAGCTGTAAATAAAAGACCTGTTGTGATTTTGATTTTGTTTTAATGCAACCAAAATTCAATAATTTTAATCTAAAATAAATAAGTCGACTACATACTGGTTTCACAAATATTGCAAAATTTTGCTAATTATTTTTCGAAATGAAGCAGTAGGCTAATCAATGAGAAATCCTTCAACTAGAAAAATGTTTTCTGACTGTATAACCTAATGAGTGCTTTGTTTGTTTCAAAAAAAATTTGCAGAATTTAGCAACGTTGCAAAAACAGTTCTGTAGCCGAAATGCAATTATACTATACTGGTACTCATAATAGTGTAAGACTTGTACGTGTTTAATGAAAGAAAATAATGTGAAACAAAGCGAATATTAACACTGTAGCTGCAACTTATAAGGGGGGAAAAAATAAAACGGCTTTATTTCATTTTTGTGTGTGAATTACCCAGTATCCGGTACCGTTCCAGATCCGGCACCTAGATCCGGAACCGATCCGGCACTCACATCAAATTATCCGGATCCGGCAAAACGGTATCCGGTCGATCCCTAATACTAAGCTTCAGTAATTTATGCTAAAATTTCTATTTTATGCTTTTTTCATTTCTAAAGCAAATAAAATAATTATTTGTCCATTTTCAATGCCAGTTGCATTTAATTCCTGCTAGGCCCGGTGCTCTGTACTTCAGTATATTTGCTATTAGGCACTGAGTAAGATCGTGCCAGCTTTTGTTCCGTGTCGTCAAAAGTCACCACGCTTCATAATGACTGAAGAAGAAGAGAAAATCCACAAAAGATCAAATCCGGTAACTACGCAGCCTGCTCGTGCAAAACCTCTCCCTGTGACCTGCATCCCCTATGTAGAAAAAGAAGGAAATGTAACTAGACGATGCAGAAATGTGGTTTATGTGTGCTACTTGGTGACGATTCCATAAAACGTATGCTGTATATATGGAAGCATTCTATGCAAAAAAAGGGAGCAAAGAAAGGAGAAACGAAGCCAATCTGCCTCTCCCAGTTCTAAATCTCCGACTGGTATTCTTCCCTTGACTCTCGCCTGCAGGAAATAAGTGTAGACCCTCCAATGCCACCCGTTTTCGCTGAAATGAATGCCCCCAAACTAGCAGACCACCTATCTCCAAAACCTATAGATGTATTTTCGCCTGCTAGAAATTCTCCGTTGTCACCGAACGATTTAGGCTTTATTGTGAAAGAAGCACGGAATTCTGCTACTTGTCTAGTTATTATGCGAACGGACACTATGCAGGACGACTTGTCAAAATCGTTCAGAAATTTAAATTACTTCCTGCTGACTTTTGTAAAATTGGCCTCTTCACTGTCAACCATTGTACCGCAGACGAGCTGTAGCGGTGGCTGCTACGACGGGAAGTGCTTGTAATAGTGGCTGACATCTGTTGTTCTTACTTTATTTTTCGAATGTGTTGTTACTTTTAAATTCAAACATAGCATGTGTTCTGGCCCGGAGGGAATAGAGCATCAAAGCTTGGACTTTAAAGTAATATAAGTCCGGTTTACTGCTGCCACCAAGGTGGGGCTCGAGGTATCAGCGATCCTGAGTTTAAATAATAATTTCCTACATTTAACTCTAGCTAATAATCCTCAAGGTGTCCAGTTGTCGTTTCAACTCTTAGGTTTGATAAAGAATAGTTTCAAATTTACAAATTATAAGTTTGTTTTCAGCAGATGAAATTTAACTCTTCTTGAATTTTCATTTTAGTTTAAATTTTGATTAGAAATTAAAAGTGTTCAACTAAGAACTCTGTTCTACACAGGCAGAAACAGTCGGTACTTGAAAAAAAAATGCAATCCAAGTAATCAAATTCCACTTTCCAAAAACCAGGGTTCTACCGTAGAAGGACCGTGCTTCAGTAATTACTACAGAAAAGATTCGGCAAATCAAAGTTTGAAGTTAACCCGAGTTAAAAATCAAAGAAAAGCTGGTTATTTGGAAGGGGACCGTAAACCCTTAAGATTATGGGGAGACTAAGCCTAAAATGCCGAAAACTTATGTCCCCATAATGTTATAAAAAGTCAATCAAAAGTTAAATTTAAACAATTAATTTAGAATGTTGGCCTAAAGAAATACTTTTGAAGTTCAACTAAAAGCCTGCTACATTTTGTCCGGCATGACAACGTGCTTCAGAAGACATCTCCACCTCCTCCCCGGCATAGTGACTTGTTGGCTTTTTGTCTGAGCTATGTTATCGATTGAGGGGTCTTCAGAGTTTATATATAAGAGGGTGGGATCCTGCGAGGCAAAGCGCGGACCCGTAGTAGAGCTTAGCCTGCTCTGATTAGCATGGGGCCGAGAGCAACGTGAATGCATGCTTTTGATTGGTGGAGGGGAATTTGAAAGGTAGGAAGAGGAGAGCCAAAATTTAAAAGTTTGAATCAAGGAGTCACTCTCAGCCTGGATTTGCAATAGGGATAGCTCTATTGTGTACTGGTTTTATTTGAAGGAGAACGAAGTGGAAAGCCATTTGTATTCGAAGTGATTGTCACTGTCAGGGTCTGAGAATAAACGCTAAGATATTTTTACCAGTAAATGCATGGGACTAAAGGTAGCACTAATTTAATAAAATTAAATATAAAAATGGTGGAAACGATAAAAATTTCTTGTTGCTTGAAAAAATACTATACCTTTCAATTTTTTTTTTATGCTCTCCTGCCATGAGGATTTAAAGTTGCGCCGATCCACCCAGCTTGTCAACCCCACTGCGCATGCGCAGCCCTCGTTATTAAAGCGCATGCTGAAAAGCATTTGCATCTTTTGTTCTCAAGCGGTCGATCCTGCCTTCTTCCCATACCAGGCTGCCTCGTCTCGTCGCCGAATTTGGTCGATTGTCTCCCTCTTCAACTTGATCGTTCATCCCATCACGAATGCATACTCTACCACATGCTTGCTGAAAATTTCGTCACTACGTGGCGCCACCGGCATTCGCATTCGTCCAGCAACCTCACGATGCAGAAGTTTGCGGCGGCATTCGCATTCGTCTCTGGACCCACACACCACTTGACAAAACCCAGCGTCAGTTACGACACCCCAACTGCAGTTACCACCTGCAAGACCAGGACCCTTGCCATTCTCATTCGTCAATTCATCAGCATCATGCGTCCATCAATCAACAATCTGGGGAACAGAGTGTCCTGGTTTCACACTCGCAACCAAGTTCATTGCATCAAGAAATGTCCCTCACAACAAGACATCTGGGCACCCAGGGGAAAACTGCCATTTTCAACACAAGTTCAAAATTTGGGACCAAGCGTCAACCTTGACAAGAACAACTCTACCACCCTCAAGTCTCTATTAAAAGCCTGAAAGGATGCAACCTTACGATCAACGGGGAATCGGGATCGAAGAAGCCCTCCCCCCTCCTCACCTCCCCTCTGGGGGCGGAGTTTGTTGAACACTTGACCCAAATGAACCTCATCACGGCCTTGACTCACACCACGAATCAGGCAATCGCCAGGAAAGTCATCACCAACAGGAGAGTCCCCTCGATCGGGCAAATTGAAAAACCACTGCGGTTCTACAAAGATACAGATAGCAACAGACAATCTCGTTGCGATGCAACAACACATCTCGTCGCACCACAAGAAAAATCGGATCCCACAACAGCTGTCGCTTTGCGAAATGGAAAAGCACCAGAATCCCTATGACCATCAAGTTAAAGTTTAACTTACACCAACCACCACTCCGTCAACACATCCTTGTTACATAGGAAAGTGCACGAAACAAGGCCCCATCCAAACACCACAACTCTTTGCAGTTCACAAACAGACGGCTACTTCAAACACCAGACCTCACCACACTCAATTTCCGCAACTTCTCCACTGTAAAGCAAAAAAAAAAAGAAAAGCAAAAAAAAAATTTTTTTTGCCCGTACTGTCTAAACAATCTGGACGACTCACCGGCCGCCAGCGAAAACACGCTGCCGCTTCCCACCCTCGGTTCATGATCTGTCAAGAACCCTCTTCTCTTCCTACCACAACCAGCACAGGGCAGGGATGACGTCACTTCTCCCTCTACCATCACTTCGCGGTGTTTTGACTCCGTCGCCTAGCAATGACCTTGGATACCAAACGCCAAAGGCTTCAGACCTGCTGTGATCAGCTCCTCACCAGACAACACTGCCCAGTTTTCTCAGTTTCACAAGTCGAAGTGCACGTCGCTAAACGAATCTGACTGTCATCCGATGAGCTCTTCCGATGATATGGCAAAAACTCGAGGTGGGAAATCCCAAACTTCCTCCAAACATGGACTAAAAACTTTTAAAGAAAGAACTCCTGTCATTCTTGACCCCGGATCTTGTGCCTGCCCTGGGATGAATGTCAAGGGAAGAATAGACACTCGTAAAGTTTGCCATAACCATTGGTTGTGTGAATATTACAACAAACGGTGTCCTCTCTGTGTGAAGATTCCGCCTGAAGTCTGGCTTAAAATCGTAAAGCTGCAACGAGCCGCAAAAATTTGACCAACGCCAAAGAGTAAGACCATCCCCAAAACTCCACGCCAATCTCCTTCAAGTTCGTCCTACAATGCAAGACTGCAGGTGGAACGTCACCCACAGAACACTTACCAATTTCAGCTTCAGAGTATGACTCATCGATGCCATTGAGACGCTGGAACCTTCCATGCCCTCCTTAAAAGAACTAACCCAACCCACAAACGCAAGTTCAAAAAATCGAGTGGAACACACTGTTAAAACCGAGAACTTAACGGAGGAACCTTTACCACACGCAAATCTGCAAATCGTCGAAGACACTCACCAACCCCAATTCACCGAGTCTAGCCACCCTTTGCACACCCAATCTCCACTCCATGAAGCCACCCAGAGCCCTCATGAGACAGCAACTCTCGCCAAGGACACGACGGCTCCGATCACAGTCTACGACGGAAATCAAAACAACGAAGTGGTCATACAGGAAACTTCGTCAATACTTGACTTATCAATAGCAAAACCACCTGCATCCGACGAAAATCCGCCACCTCTTGAAAAAATCCCGGATGTACCTCTATCACCGCAAGCGTCACCGACCCTTCCTCTTCACAAGCCAAAAAACCACAAGACCCAACTCAACAGTTATTTGGTCTAGATGAGGATGAAACTACATGCGATGACCCAAATGATGTCCTGCCATTATTTTCATCTTCAATAATTACGAAAGGCTTTCAACTCTAAAAAAGAGAATTTGAAATTCTACTCACGAACTATGCTAAAATAAAACTTAAAAAAATAAAAAATAAACAAGGAAAAGGACCGATCTCGCATCTCAACACTTCTTCTTAAAAAAAAAAGTGGAAAGAAGGTGGAAACATCAACATCGTTCCAAGCGTTCAACGCAAGCAAACAACGTCAAACCCACAGCATTCAACCAAACCCGTCAAACGCTTTCCTTCACGGTAATCCAAAAATGTAAAAGGGGAGAAATTTCCCAAAATTTTGTTTTTTTAATCATCCATTCTGAAAACAATGATCGCATTCAATCACAAAAAAGAAAAACAAACCTCTCGACTCAGCGGTGAACTTCAACCCAGACTTTACGGCCTAACGATCACAAAGGAGACAAGCCAAGAAACAAGCACTCAACAAACTGCTGCCACCTGGCGACATCCAGCAAAGAGAACGAAAAAGAAATCAAATGTAAATATTTCGTCAAATTCTTAACGATTAAGACGAATATTGTAATCCTGCCCCCCCCCCCCCCAAAAAAAAAAAGTCAAACTGTCACACTAACGGAATGGGGGAACGCCAGCTTGCAACCCTAGGGAACTCGTTCAGAACGTGCCCACCACCAATTCGGACTAGGTCGACTGTCAATACAAAAATTGACAGGTATAGTATTTTTCGAAGCAATAAGAAACGTAAATTTGCCGGCCCCTATGAATGCCGGATGAAATTTGTTTCTTTTGAAAAGGAAAAATGCTATAAAGTCCCTCCCTACCCTCTTGAGTCACCTTCTGACAGATCGAGAGAGAACAAAAGATGCAAATGCTTTTCAGCAAGCTCTTTAATAAGGAGGGCTGCGCATGCGCACTGGGGTTGGCAAGCTGGGTGGATCAGCACAACTTTAAATCAAGGCAACAGAGCATAAATGAAAAAATTGATAGGTATAGTATTTTTCCTTTGCAAAAGAAACATTCAGCTGGCCTTCATGGGGGCCGACAAATTTACGTTTCTAGTTGCCTTGAAAAAATCCATTACCTTTTTTAATAGCATTCTCCTTCTCAATGCTGTTCAATACTAGAGAAAACAAACGAAGATGTCCTTTCGGTTCGCTACCTGCTCAGCCTCCTTCATATATAAGTCGAAGCGGAGGGGCAATGCTCACCTTTTCTTCTCTACTACCACGCTGTTCACTTCGCTTCGGAAAATGCTGAACTTACCTCCGTTTCCATCTTCCGCCTCCGCTTTTGCCCTCCGCCTTCACCTGATATGCCGAGAGCAAAAGGGACACCAAGGGAGGGTTCTTCCCCCCTTCCTCGGCACTCCGCTTCACCGAATTTTGTCCCTACGGTTGTGAGAACATGGAAGTTCTTGAGCTTACAACGGAACAAGATTCTTTGGAGCCTCCGCCTCCGAATTCTCTTCTCTCCGAATCCTTTCCGGCGCTGTGTGATACTGCACCAACGTCCCCTGTCCCGTGCAGTCAACCGCCTCCATCAAAGAATCTTCGGTCTCTTGCTGAGAAACCTTCCCATACCAAAGAACGGTATGCTCACCTCAAGCATCAATTTAAAGCACGGAAGGTTGCGGCTAAGTTAGCCTCCTCCGTTGACTCTCGCATTGTAACCTCCGTTTCAGGGTGATCCCGATCCCTCCGAGATTCCCCTTCCCGACCTCATGAAGACAGTAGAAGAAATCATCCCAGGTTGCTTCCTATACGAGCCTTCCACGACAACAGACACAGCCTCCAAAAACAGAGGACTGGCAATGGGCTTTGGGTTTGGCCTCCGCGACAAACTACCACATCAACACCCCGCTCTTAGGCCAATCCACAACGCTTCTTACAATTCGCCTCCGCGACGGAGGTATCCTCCTAGGCAATGGTTCCCCTCTTGAATAGACAAAGATCCTCCTCCGCCTCGCCTTGGCCGCGAAAATTACTTTTTCCGCCCCGATTGGCGATGGCACAGCTAATCCACGCAACTACGATACTTACCCTCAGTCGGAGTTTTTAACGGCTGGCAACCAAATTAGACTTCAGCTCAGCCCTCTACCTTCCCTGACGAGCTGCGGTTCCTGTGTTTGTCCTTCGCGACAACGACCGCATCCTCCGCCTCGGCCTCCGAGCCGCATCCCAAGCAGACTTTCTTAGCACAGCAGCAAACGCGCTATGTGAACGACTACTCTGACCCTCCGGATGATACTCGTCAACTAACGTTCCTCATCAATCAGGTCTTTCGCAAGACTTGCTTGGCCACATATCACGCCATGAACTGGTTCACTCGTGCCCTCTTCAATTCAACACTATTGCTTAGGGAAATTGCACTCAACACGGCAGCCAACCTCCATACCTCCACGCGACACCTCCTCCGCAACCAACCCATTCATGAATCAGAATCATTTATTTCGGGGGCTAATACCAAAGGTAGCTTCCCATCTTGACATTTCACGGAAACCCCGATACAAGCACCGCATGACTCGTCATCCTCGTTCTCTACTGTCCAGATCTGACCCTCCTACGGATGACCGGAGGGACACCAAGCCTTCCGAACACCTTCCGCCTTCGGCTCTGCGCTCAGCCTCGCCCTTTCCGGCCAGAACCCAGGGACGCGGACACGGTCATTCCCTGGGATGCCCCTCCACTCCAGACCGAAGACGCCGAGCCAGCTCCCAACTTCGACACAAAGGACGTGACATCTATTGACATTCCGCCTCTCCCACAAGCTGTAGGGGAACGCCTCCGGTTTTATGCCAAAGCCTGGCAAACAATAACTTCCGATCCAGTGCTTCTCTCTATTATTTCCAACGGCTTGAAACCGAAGTTCCTTCCTCCGCCTCCGGTACAAAATCCACCTTGGAACTTGCAATCACGTTCCTCCGCCCCGCTTCGACTAGAAATATCGTCCCTCCTCCAGAAGGAGGCCATTCGTATTGTACCACCTCCGTTCGCCCCGGGATTTTACAGCAACATTTTTCTTTGCAACCAGAAAACGGGCGGAACTCGCCCGATTTTCAACCTCAAGCCAGTCAATCAGTTTATTCACAACCCACATTTTTAGATGGAAACGATTGCGTCCATCCGCGAGTCCCTCCACCCCAACGATTGGACAGTTTCCCTCGACTTTGCCGACGCCTACCTTCACATTCCGCTTCATGCCTCCGTCCGGCACCTATTCCGTTTCCTACTAGACGACAGCGTCTTCGAATATCTTTGCCTTCCGTTTGGTCTTAACGCAGCTCCAAGAATCTTTACGATGATTCTACGGCCGGTTCTGGCTTGCCTCCACCAACAAGGCATTCGCATCTACGCCTTCCTCGACGACTGCCTTCTTCCGCATCTGCAACCGACGTCCCTGTCAAACAACTTAAATACCACCATGTGTCTTTTTCATCACCTAGGCCTCGGTTTAAACCTCCCAAAGTCACGTCTACAACCCTCCCAATCGTTTGTTTTTCTAGGAGTACTTTTCAACCTCCGCACTGCGTCCGTCATGCCATCTCCGGAGCGTGTCACATCCCATATCTTCAATCCACTCGCGAATTCCTACGGACACCATGCCATACATTCCGAGACCTTGCCCCCGCTATCGGGACCATCGCCTCATTCGCAGACATCGTCCCTTACGGATGATGGATGGCACGTCCGCTGAACCATTACTGTTCCTCCCATTGGGGAGATCCTCGCACTGCCATTACCCTTCCGCCACACGACGTGTCATACGTCGAATTAATGCGGTTGTGGCCAAAAAACGGGGGTAACCGATTTACGTCAGCGACATCTCAAAAACCAGACACATTTGTTCAATTCTGATTCGACGAAATTCAAGTATGCGGGTGGGTGACTTGCAGTGCGCCAGTATACAAGGTATTATGCTCTAGTTAATTTAGTTAGGGCCGTTTTAGTTCGTTAACCTCTAAAAAGGTCTACGAGCGAAAAACCGTCGTCAAATAGTACACTATCAGTGACTGATGTCAGCGTTTCCTCAGCGTAAAGGTGTGCGCTCAACGCCGATCATACGAAAAATTGCGGCGTGTAACTGCACATTTCGGCAAGTCAGCTCTTCAACATTGCGGTCGGTTAGAGGCTATCGTGTACGTCGAGATGGCTCCTCTCTTATGGCGCAGAACACCACAAAGTGAGTCGTCACTTACCTTTGCGGTGATCTGGATGGTACACCGAATTTCTGTGATTGAATCATGACGGTACAATGAATGCGATGCTCGTATAAGACTTTTGCTGTTAATTACTGCGCCATCCTCGCTGCTTTTCGGGTGCGATATATTACAGTATTTTATTACGCATATTTCTGGTGTTGTTTGCTATTGAACGAGTGAGCAAAGCGAGTGATGTCCTGGTTTCACAGTGGCGGACTGGCCAGAGGGAGGGAAGGGCGAGATTTCCTAATGGCCTCTGACGTTCAGATTTTTTTTAAATCTGTAACAGGAAGACCCTTGTAAGTTTTATTGGTTCGACATTAGTTTTACCCACAGATTTAAAATTACAAACAATAATAATAAAGATAATTATAAAACGCTAGTAAAACAAGTACTTTGTATTGAGTAGCATAACAAAAATTGGCCACATAAAATTGCTGTGTTATATTCAATGTGGACGTTGTCACAATTTTCGTGTGAATATTTTGACTTTTGTTAATACACCTAAAAAGTGTAAATAAATTTAAAGTAGTCAACCTCACGTACCCTCAGCGCAATATGATTTTAAAAATGTAAAAGTCTGGTGAACAAGAACAACGGGTATGGGAAACTAAAACATCGAAGCTTTCAGTTAGTTTTTTTGTTAGAAAGCCAATATCAGCGTCCGATGAAAACTTATCTGGTCAGTGATTGCATCGTCGCACACAAGATTCTGACTCGTTTGCCGTATCGTAGTAGCAAACGTTACGAGGCAATTTTTTTTAATATAATGTGCAATATAGTAGATGTTTATCAGTACACCATGCATTTAGATTTTTTAGTAGTGTCCTGTTGGTATGTCTGTCGTTCCAACTTCATACGTCAATTACAGATATTTTTTATTCTACCATACAACACGTCGGATTACTAATGTACAGGGTTCGCAAAAGTCTTGAGTTTTAAGGACAAAATTTAAGGCCTTAAGAAGTCTGGGATTTCAGCATTGTCGTTGATTGGTCTTAAAAAGTCTGGAATTCAAAGAGTTTACTGTATTAAAATGTCATTGTGTATGTACTATAATTAATAATCTTATTTGTTGGCTTTGCAATTAAACCTCAATTATCGCGTTATTAAGAATTTTCTGTCGGCTGCTGGGTTGCATCGTAGCTCTGAGCCAGTCTGTCACAACGCTACCTTAGTGGAGTCTATTTTTAGCTTTCCCTCCTCACTTCCCTCACTGGCATAATGGACTTGTCCGGACACGTAGGAAAGCAACAAAATCAAAAGTTTGGGCAGAATTTGCAGAACCCCCATCGTCACAATTAATTTGGTAGTAGACGTAATTTTTTATTATCAAAAGTGGAATATTCATTTTGTAACTTGCTTTTATCGACTTTTTTTTAATGCGGAAATTTGTATAACAGCCAATGCATACTTTTGGTTTGAATCATGCTTTTTTTCTGGCCATGTGAAAGCTGGTTCAAGAAAGCGAAAGAAAAATACTTGGCGATGGGATACCCCGCTCGGGCTATCAATGAAGCAATAAAAAGAGCGAAAGCTTGGAAGGACCCCCTCAGAAAGAAGGTTAAAGAGAAAAACGCGGGAGATAGCCCCACGGAGGTTGTGACCTACATGCCTGGAAGTAGTGAGCGGATTAAGAGGGCTCTCGGTAAAATAGGAATACAGTGTGTGTTCCGCAATCCCCAGAATATTCGGAAGCTTCTCGGCAAGAAAATCCTGGATGAAAGACGACCCGAAAATCGGACACCAGAGCCAGAACAGCATAAACCAGAACAGGACGAGAGACCAGCTATAACCGCAACGCAAGTAGAACACCATTACCAGACCAGGAGTAAGACGAAGAATACGAGAGAAGTAGAAAGGGTAGACTGAGAAAAAGAGGAGGAAAGTGAGAAGAGTGAAGACGAGAATGTTGACGAGAGTGATGGTGAAGAAGAAAAACAGATGTACGATGAGGGAAAGCTGCCCACCACATCTGGGGCAGTCTATTGGATTCCGTGTAGTGACTGCCCTCTTGGTTATGTCGGCGAAACGAAGAGGAAAGTTAGCATAAGGGTCAATGAGCACGCAAAAGCCACCTCTAAGAAAGACAAAAGAAGCGCAGTTGCCATCCACAGACTGAGAACGAGGCACGAGATTGACTGGGAAGGAACGAGAGTGATGCTTAAATCCAACTCCTACAAAGAGGCACACCTCCGTGCCTTGGAGGCAATTGCTATCCAACACTGCCAAGACAAAACATTGGCACTTATGAATGTCCAAGACCCTGCATTTAAGCAGATTAATAAAATTGTGACCCCCGAACTGTGTGAAAAACTGGAGACGAGGTGGAAGAAGTTTCTCCCTGTTACAACAGCGACACATGCGGAGCTTGACAGCAGCAACCTGGAAAGTTGATACATCGATGAAGAGGAGAGTTGGGGGGGGGGGGGAAAAAATTGTAATCATCGCGTTCGGTGTGGAAGTAGGACAGTTGGTGCGTGTGCGTCTCATTGCCCAAGCCTGAGGAAGAATGCCAGTATAAGCATTCGAAAATTTGCTAGTTTGGAGTAACTGGAACACCACGGCTGTTTGCCATGATGTCATCATGAGTTAGCCACCGGCGCGTGGTTTAGCTACGGCTTTTAACTGATAGTTGCATGTTTTTTTTTGGGGGGGGG
The DNA here is from genome assembly GCA_023313725.1 of Lithobius niger. NCBI lineage: Eukaryota > Metazoa > Arthropoda > Chilopoda > Lithobiomorpha > Lithobiidae > Lithobius > Lithobius niger. The sequence goes on from JAHWFP010170186.1 coordinate 88,567, forward strand.
GGGGGGCAGGAGAGAGCAGTGATCTTTCAAATGCCCCAGCCGTTGCCCCGTAATATAAAATAAATTTCAAAATTAACGATGGTTGACTTGACATTATTTCAAGGATCCATCCTGCCCCACGAACACGAAACACTAACATGGAACAACACCTAATTACACCATGTGATTTACGTGACCTTCAAAGAAAAGAATCAATTTTGCTAGCCTAATTTATTAAATTATCAAAGTTATCAGTTATTAATTTTTAAATGGACTTTAAAAAAATCGCATAGACTAATACAATTATGATTTTATGATGCGATTTAAAATTTGGCCTTAAATTTCTGGGCTGTGTCTTAAAAAGGCTTAAAAAGTCTTAAATTTAGCATTTGTGAAGCCATGCGAACCCTGATGTAGTGTTAGTGCATCTTGTTTACTTACAGACTCTTGGATTTTTTTTAACGTAAATCGCCTAATAAACGCCCTGGCGTTGCTAACGCCATACCTTTTTCCCATTTATTCTCAAATTTTGTTTATTAGATCATCCCTTCCAATATCTAACATAATTCAAAGTTAAAACTAATTTTTATAGCCGTCGAAAATGTACATTACCTGTTTTACATTAGCAGATTTCCCCATTGAGCTACTGATTGTTGCCTTCCCTGCCGGGCTCGTACCCTACCGCGCATGCGTCAGGCTGCTTATATAAACCCCAGTGCAGCGGTAGCCGACATCATTTCTCCTGGGGCATTCACCGTGTGCGTTCCCTCTCGAGCCATCCCCGAAGATCCTGCCATCGCTTACCGCCGCCCTCCGCGGTAGGCCTCTACCTCCGCCTCCTTCCCTCCGCTTGCCGTCCACTTTAGCCAAGGTCCTCGGCTGTCTACCTTCCGCATACCTTCTGTTGCGGTTTACTTTCCCTCCGCCTCTTCAGGCATGGACACTCCCAGGGCCATTCTGGGCCTGAACTCATTGGGTCCCTTACCTCCGCGTCTGCCGCAAGCTGGCCCTCCGCAGCCTCTGGACGTCCTTGCTTCCTCCACACTTCGGTCGCCACGTGGCTTACCTTCTTCCTCACACGGACCATCCTCCGTCTTACCCTTCTCATCCACCTCCACCGGATTCATGCCATCCTCTCCTCCGCAACACAATGGGTATAATCTTGTTCCCCTCTCCCAGGCTTGTGCTCGTCGTCATGGCCGCACACCTGTCGAACATACTTCCCTCTTGCGAATGCCACGCCCACCTCCGTCTGTTCCCTTTCCGGGCCTCACCTCCGTGTTCCCGTATGCCGCACACACAGGCGCCTTCCGCAAGTTTGGAGGACGATTTCACTGCATCCCTCTTCTACCGGCACACCATCGAGTCGATTCCACACGCCTCCCAGCCTCATCCTCCGCTTTTACCATCTCCTGTCACTACGGTTCCTTTAGGGTCCGACGATCCTCCGTCGCCCGCTTTCCATCCGCCAAAATGCGGACTTCCTGTCCCCTTTCCGTCCTTCCAGAGAACTTATTCCTTAGACGAGGCCACCTCCGCCTTGCCTCCGGCCTCACTGGCCTCCGCCGACGAGCCCGACCTGACCTGCAACGAATCCATTTGCTCGGAAGTCCATTACACCATCCTTCGCTCCGTCTGACTTTCTCTCCCTGTATCCGGGCTCGCCTCGCTCTGTTCGCCATCATCCGTCGATAGTTCCCGGCGTTACCCGAATACCGGCCAAACCACCTCCTTCTTCCAGCACGCCCTCTGATCCTACCAAGACCTTCCCAGGTTCACACTTCCTACGTCACCTTGCACCCGCCTCATCCCCCGCCTAGCGACAACTTTCGGCCAGCCCCTTAATCTTCATCGTGCCACCAGAGGGCGCCACCTGTTGCTCATCCGACCGTTACGGTTTTCAAATTCAACCACCGCTTTCCAACCGTCGTCTCTTCGCGCTTCGCAAGCTCAACCATGGCGGACCTATCAACTTCTGTAGCCTCCGATCACACTCCGCCACCGTCACTAGTTCAACAAGGGGAGGTCAACATTCCATCACCGATTGCCTGTTAATGCCCGGGATTTGCGCAACCTTCGTCTAAAACTAGAACCGATCCTCATCCATGCTGCCAGCGCCATCGCCTCTGTGACGGCTTACAATATAAATGCAAGATCTGTGTGTCCATATCTCCTACCCGATGGTCACTCATTCGGAAGCACCATCTACTCTCTAAACCGAGAGCCGCTAGAGCCCGACGCCAGAAGGCCGCAGCCGCAGCATCCTCAACGGAGCAACGGATCCTACCTACCGACGACTTCTGCGCCACCTAAGCAAGTACGAGCACCGTCCTCACGTAAACGTTCCGCCCCGGCATCAACACCGCAGCCCGGCAGTTCCTCTGTGCCTCCGTCCTTACGAAGTATGGTCAATCCATCTTCAGCCTCCGCAACGACAATTTCGGTGTTAGCATCTTCTTCCGGTACAGGAACGAACATTACTCTCCCTCCGGTCCTCACGACACCCAGAATCCGGCATACTGTTTCATTCCCACCTCCACATACCGACGTACTCCCATCCATTCCTGGGCCCTCCGGTCTCTGGCATCTTGTCAGCATCTTAAAAAAGATGAGTGTCCCAGCTCATTCCTCCGTCCATATCAAGCCGGCCTGACAACGTATTGCACCAGCCCTCCGTTTTCAAACCTCTGCACCATTCTCCGGGTTCCCAGTGGCTCCACCTTCCACTCAACAGGCTCCTTCACCTCCGCCGGATGTCACATTCCAAGTAGGACCTCCGCTCGCCCCGTTTCCCTCCGGAACCGTGCTTCGTGAAGCTGTGACAAGGGGCCTCCACCTCTCGGCCAGGGAACTGGAGAATCTCAACTTTAATATCGACTTCGTCCTACAATTCACCCAACAGTTCACTACCGACTACGCGACCCTCCGCAACTCCATGACAGAACTACCTGCCTTCCGCCAGTCCGCTGCCACCTTGGAGGCACTCCAGGCTGAAAATGCTGTCCTCCGTGCCACTAACGATGCTCTAACAAATTATTTGGAGGTCATCAACAGGAAATACTACTCCGAAAGATTGAACTACGCCTTGCTCCGCGCCCATTACAACCGGGTGTCGCCCATACCATCCTCACTGCCATGGAGAGCGCGTTATTGCGCAAGATCGTGGACACGGCGTCCTCACAATGCACCTACTGCTCTCGGCATTCCTCCATCTCCATCGACTGCACGGACTACCACTTCAACGCCATCTCCTTCCGCCGCCCACCGCGCCGCTCCATCACCTCTTCCGTCACCGTACCGGGACCCCTCGTCGACGGCTCCAACCGCCTCAGAAGACCCGGCCAGGACGTTCACTCCGCCGCTTCCACCTCCGACGTCATCCAGCGACACCAGCTCCCGCTACATCACAAGTCCTTCCTTCCACACCACCAAGCAAGCGGCTTTCTCTGTGTCACCCACCTTAGATCTTGTTCTACCTGCAATGCACTCCACTTCTTCATAACTGCCCTCTGTGCCCTCAACAGGCTCCTCGATGCCACCAGTCGCCATCACTAAAAAAAAAAAAAAAGATTGTGTTAATGCTAGATTGAAACCAGATGCTAGATTGAAACGCACATGAATAATCAATTTTAACGTGATGGATTTAGGCTTAAATGGCCACCCCAAAGAATATGTTAGGTCAGAAATTTTGTTTTAGCTTTGTTAATGCCCCCTCCACTTTTTTATCGAATTAATTTTAGCCGCCCATGGGCGTTTAATAGGCGATTTACAGTACTTTTTTATCGAATTAATTTTAGCCGCCCATGGGTGTTTAATAGGCGATTTACAGTACTTACAGTAAAATCTAGTTCTAGGCAAGCTGCCTTTAAATCCTTCGATTAGGAATGGCACTAACACTGGTTGGTGAAGACGGGTGTCTTGATTCCTGGCTTCAGGGTTAGTTGCAGGGAATCATCTGTTTAACAGACATTCGTTGCCTGTATTAAAAGCTTACTTCGTGAAAGATGTGGCTCAACGAAACTGCTTTTTGCAGATGAAGTTGGGGTTCGCAACATACTGCTCCAATTTTGAAGAAAACTGGGTATGGTAGTACGGCAGCGAGATCATGATACGTATACAGGAACAGCACCTGTGGATCCCACCTCTGCCACGAATTTGTAACGGCGGGTGCTGTGATGGGAGGTGCTTGTAACAGCGGCTGACATCTGGTTTCACAGTTCCGGTGTTCTTAAATTACTTTTTGACTATGTTTTGACTTTCAAATTCAAGCATAGTATGTCTACAGGGGCCCAGAGACAGTTTCTCCCTTGTTTGGGCTCGTCAGTTGAGAATACAATCGTGGATGAGAGAATAGGTATCTTGCTGGTGGTATTATGGAGTACGAGTACCGCGCTCCTAGTGGGTGATTGGCTAAACTTCTATAAATAAGATGTAGATTAGAATTTAGGGTATTAAATTTATTTCAAGCGTAAAATAGCCAAAATACTGAAGGTAAATATTTTAGGAGAAGCAGTGTTAAAATTTTCGTTTTCATGCTTGGAACAAATGTTTGCTACTTTGTGTAATGGTATTGCAAGGGAAAAAATGACCTGTGTTGCGATATTCGTAAGCTAGTTGACTTTAGTCTGCTATTCTTATCTCAAACTATTCTCATTTGTGCCGTTACAAGTAGCCCTAATTCCATAAACAACTTTTCTTTATTTTAGGATCGTATTGTTGCGATGACATTGGACAAAGAATTTGATGTTGCAGTTCAGGCAGTCAAGCTTGTTATTAGCATTCTGAAGTAAGTTCACATTTGTGATTTGGGACACATATCTTTCTGTGTGCTTTAATTCACTGCACCACAAATGCCTGACGGCTTGCAGTGTTTTGCATGCGCCGGGTAACTTTCACTCGAAAGCAGATGTTAGCTCTGCCAGTATCTTATCGTTTGATTAGCTAAAATGAATGGTATGAACAACTTATGTGTTTTAGTCATTATTTTGACATCGGCAGTTTCTTTAAAAATGTATTAGAGGTGTAAATTTCGTTTTAAACAGCTCACCACATCCTGTATGGATTGGCCCCACTATCCGCAAAAAAAAGTAAAACGTGGTGGGGGGGGGGGGGGGGTGGATTACGAATGTATTAAATAGGATGTGCGGTTAACCAAAATGTTCGTTTCAATGTGATGAGAACCCACTACACATCAAGATACTGGCCAAGCGTTATCACAATCCACTGTCCCACT
>JAHWFP010170203.1:8638-22686 GCA_023313725.1 Lithobius niger
CTCGCTGGACTTTCGAACAAAGACTAAGACACACAAACCTACCAATTGAAATCTACTATGTTAAAAAAAAGGGAACATAAAACTGGATATTTGGTTTTTCATCTCATAATTGGCAAAGAAAAAAAAAAGGATTTTCTCAATTTTGGACCAAAAATTATGTAATATCGCCCCAAAACAAAACTTAAGGATTTCCGCCAAGCTATCACTCTTTTGTATTGGATTGTGATTTCAAACTCAATCTCTTTCACCAGATTAATCCTACCGACTAAGACTTCAAATGCTGAATGAAAACTTGAAAACTGCACAGTAAGCAATTTTAAGATTTTTCATTTTTAACCTTAGAACTATTTACTCGGTGAGATTAACTTGGCGAAAGCGCTTGACGTTTTATATCACGACTTCGAATGGCTGAAGAGCTTAGCAGGAATCATTAACAAGTTTTAACAGTGCCTTGCACATTGCACACGATCAGTTACAGTTAACCAGATGCGGTTGTCTAGCATGCCTCGAGTGGAAGACTTGTTTGGTGAATTGGCAGACTGTGTTCTGTGCTCACTTATTGATTTGTCAGACGCTTTTCTGCAGATGGAACGGCATGACGACTCGAAGCCTATCTTAAAAATAAATACGTGTCGTCGCTTATTTGAGTGGAAGCGGGTTCCCCTTGGGTTAGTTAGTGCACCTGGGGTATTTCAGCTCCATATGGAGTTATTACCTCATACAATTCCAAGACGAGTCCTTTCTACAACGGCACTCTAGTTGCCGAGAAAGGCGCAGAGCATGATGGTACATTATTCAGTGTCCTATCCTCCTTGCAGGAAGGTGGTGTTGAGTTAAAAATGCTAGTTGTTGTTTGAATCGAACACAGCTTAAATATCTAGTGTTCTTAGTCAATAAGGACGGCATGACCAATGTGTCAGGGCTCCTTGATGCCATTCGAAAAGTGCCCAAAGCAACTAACGTCTACAAGTCAACAGGGTTTGCGAACCAGTATTTAAAGTTTGTGCCTTGTTTAGTGACAACTGGCTCCTCTGAAGCTTTGGAGTCCAAATTTAGGAAATAATAATGCCACTATTATGTGCGTGGTGTATCTTTTGTGAGCGGCTACCTCTTCCTGGATGGGGTGGCTTTAATCGATGGCCGCCATTGTTTTTGTAACCATCTTGGATATCAACAAGGCTCTCTGCTACTGAAAACGTACAATCGGTTATCTGTGTTCGTTCTGCGGAGAACTCAAGATAGGCCGCGGACACTATACAGTCATGGTTATACATTTCTGGTATACCTCAATACGACCATGACAGGAGATGTAATTAAAGGCCCATCAAGAATCTCAGGCATAATTGGATATTCACACATACATGCATAATTGGACGTACTGTCAATCGGTTTATTATGCATAAAATTAAGCTACGTAATTCCACAGTTGATCAGATAGATGTCCCTAGCCTAACTTGTCAATCCTGAGTGATTATTGTAAAAGCTTTAACTAATATCTGAATTGGCACGACGATCATTGCGTTACTCAATAACTTGCAAGAATCTACAAACGTCACCACATAAATACTATTTTGTCAGTTTTGGTCAAAGTAGATATAGCATCAATAGCACCAATTTACAGCTCAAAGGCAGTAGATTCCAAACACTTCCGTTGAAGAGAGAATATGGAGGCTGAACAGGGAGAAATACATGTACAACAATACCATGAGAATACTCACTGTTAATGTATCAAAGGCATCAATAATTAATTAAGCAATTATATTAACTTGTTAATACGGCAAATAGTAGCTATCCACAGGGCAGTTTACTGAGTTTACTCAGTCCACAAGATAGTTCACTCAATAAAAAGTAAAGGAAGAAGTCACAATGTCACTATTAAAAGGAACATAAATTAATATTCGTTCCTCAAAAAAACACCATTGAGCTGGACAAAAGAATGTTCAGAGGCCGTGGATAACGATCAAATGACTTTTCTAGGTTCTAAAGAGCTTGTACATTCTGGCCCCAAACTACGTGTGAAATTATTTGTGATTGGTCCCCCCCACCTGAGGTTTGCGCAAAGTTTAATGCATACTGTGCCATCTTCAGAAACTCAGCAAAGCTGAACAGGATTACGCTCAATTTGACCAAGAGGCATTATCCGTGGTCGTATAATTGGGCGGAAGGTAAGTACCCCAATCATACCAGCCTCTCGCATTCAGCTCTTGGGTGCTGTTTCGGAATGGCTACCAATTTGAAGTACATTGTATCTCCAGAAAGGCTAATTTTAAAGCACACAGTTTGTCTAGACTTTCTTTGAAGCATGAATAATCTGCGTCTGCAGAATATCGAATCTTTGCCCTTATTGAGTGAACAGCTTGAAAGACAAGGTTGTGTCTTGGGTGTATCGCAACACTAAAGATGGCTGGCCACTCAAAATGGATGACGATATTTCGACTCCATATTTTCAGAGACAGTAATGAGTTATCACGAAAACGTATAGAGGTGTATAATTTTCGTCCCTTTCTTCGCCGCCCGGAGAACTATCCACTGAGTTCCTAAGACATTATTCCACTTTTTACTTGGGCTTACACTTAGCGGCTCATTCTAACATGCTTTTTCCTGCGCCCTACGTGCAATAATTCTAAAATATTTATTTTATGGTTGTGACAATTCCCATTTTAGGGATGCATTGTTTTAGATTGTACCATAACCATACTTTGATTTACATAACGATGTTTTTAACCTCTCCATTTTTTTTTAATCTGCCTTTCTGTTTTTATATTGGGCCTTTTTTTTTTTTACATCATCCTTGTCCAACACGTTTGGCGATGCCATCGGGGCCCTTAGAGTCCCTGGCAGGTCTAACCTTGGTGGTAAGGCATTAAGATGAGCTTGCAAAGTGGAGCCAGCTTCCAACAATGGCTGTGCATAATGACATTGCTTGGTATAAGATCAAAAAATGGGAGAGATCAATGGAGAGTAAACCATGACGGATTTTGTACGTAAGAATAAGGTCGCTCTTAATACGACACAATTCCAGTAGTTCAAGACCAGTTATGGCAAGTCGATCAGCATAACATACATCGTGAAGGCCTGGAATGCCATTTAGTAAAATGTCTCTGCACTGCCTCCAGAAGTGTAGAGGCAATGTCACTCAATTTGTAGGGTGACAAAACCGGCGTAGCGTACTCCATTTGAGGGTGCGCAAAAACCTTAAAAGCTCTAATTGTGGTTTTGGCATTTTCGGCAGTGAAACATTTCTTAACAATTGCCGAGCGCTGGTAGACTGAAGTGCAGATCTTTCTACAGTAAAGAGAAGATTTAAGGTCAGGGGTAAACCATACCCCGAGATCGCAAACCTCCTTTACCACAGGCAAGGTCGCTTGGTCAAGGAAGTAATGCTGGCGTCCATTGTGATCACTGACATGGAACGAGTGGCAGTTCTGAACAGAGAGAGGCAACTGCCATGTTTCAGACCGCATAACATCACAGACCCGAGCTTGAAGCCCTTCATTTGGGGATGGCTAGAAGATTTTCAGTTTATACCAATTTTCAGGTATAGTCAGCAAATTTAAGGCCAAAAGTTTGCTTTTCACCAAATTTTAAATCATTTAGGTAGATGACGAACACTGGTCCCAAAACGGAACCCTGAGGCACCCCACATGGAACCGAAACACTAGAAAAAAAGAGTATCAGCAGCCTATTACCTGTTGAGGCCGGTTTTGCAAAAAAGCTGAAATCCTGCGCTCCAAGTTTTCTCTGGATATCAATCATACCACACTCCCGTAGCTTCAGTAGTAGCTTTCTGTAAAAAACCGACTCAAAAACCTTTCTGAAATCAGAATGAATTACGTCCGACAGTATGCCAAGGTCCAATACACCAAACCAACGATCAAGTACCAGCAAAAGCTGGTCAGTGGCCGACCTGACAGGAAGAAAACCAAACTGATGGAGTGTTCTTCGTGAAAAACGATGATCACGTTGTAGATAATAGACTCCAAGACCAGGCAAGCCGCACAAGGATACTGGACAGTAGCTGAGAAGGTTGAAGATGATCCCTTTTTAAAGATATAGACGACAAAAGCTTTACTCTAGGACTCCGGAAGAGTTTCATTTGTAAATGATAGTATAAAATTCCTGGAGAATAGGTAGCAGATATGGTTTGAGATCTGTTTAAAGAAATAAGCCGAAAGTCGGAGCCTCGCGAATGGCTGGGTTTTAGCCCGTTTAAGGCCGAAATTACCTTGGACTCAGTGAAGGATACGTCAAAGCAAGTTTTAGGCCGGGTTTACGCAACGACTCGCCTTTGCATTCTCGCAGCTAGAATTTAATTGCAATGGCATAGTTGTCGTTGCCATGGTAACAAAGCTATCTGGATTAGCTAAACACGACGTCGTTTGAGTAAATGCTTTAAGTTTTATAATCCGTGACAATAAGATAAAAAATTCCTCCTGACGAAATTTTCACAGCCGCTTCCGAACTCGGATTATTCAGTGTTTTCACTGCGAGTCGACATAGCTAAACCCGCCGCCATGTTGGAATTTCAGACTATTTCTAGCTTCTAGCTGCGAGAATGCAAAGGTGAGTCGTTGCATAAATGCGCCCTTAGTTCTAGTTTCAAAAAGTTCGGCATTGGAAACCTCTTCATCGTGCTGCTTATTATTACTATTTTTTTTTTATTTTCTTAGGAGAATTTGCTATCCTCTTCAACTTTTTTCTCCCCAAATCTTTTTACCTAGAAACGTTTTTCCCCGTGAACTTTTTACCCCAAATCTTTTATTCTGGGATTTTTTCCAAAGACATATTATGAACAGACCTGGGCTTTTTTCCCTACCCATCTTGTTACGCCCATCCTTACTGCCGAAATCATGCTAAACTGGTTAAGAGGACGTCATAACTTAGTTCTTTACTGCTCATGACACACTGGATGGCTTTTTTTTAAATTTAAGACAGTTACGGGATTTGAACTCGCAATTTCTAGTCGGTGATGCTGACTAATGGGCAATGCTTCTTTAGCTTCTTCTTCGGGGTGCCCGGGAACCCCTGACAAAGCTTGTTGCGCACTATAGGTCTTACATTTTCGCCGTTCAGTAGCCATCCAATATACTGGATGCTGAGCAGGAAGGGTTAAACTTGTGTTTTCCAGCTTAGTATAAAGACATAGCTTTCGAACATAGTTTTTGAAAACACGTTGACATTTTAAAAATACATTAACATTAATATTTTAAGTCCAAAAGTTAGCGACAACATGTTTGTATACTTGCATGCATTTGTAATTTTAGTATTGAAAACCGAAGAAGCTAAAGTTGCTTGGCATAAAGCATCTTGTATGCATTCATAAATAGGCAAATTGTTTACGACGTCATCGCCCACACAGTAACAAATTTTTGTTTCTTCGCCTACGGTTACCAATTTATTTTTAATCCTCTGTCTTAAAAGTTGTTAAATTGCATTACAAATATTTGAAGGCAAACACGCAAATTATAAAAGCTATTCCCCACTAACAACAAGCAATGGAGTTTAAAGGGATATTGAGGGAATTTTCTGAAAGTGAAACATTTATCACGTTTTTTTTCTGGATAGGGCAGAAAAAAATAATACGTCACATTCGCTATGCAGGTCGCGTCGACAGCATGAGAGGCGCCAATGGTTTAGGCCGAAGTTCGTGGAATTGAAGTTTAAGGGAATTAAAACGTAGAATCAATGGCACAAATTGTTTTTAATTTATAGTGTAAATTTTTTCATGAACGGACCAGCGCGCCGCCGCGCGCCCCATGTTTTTATTTTGTTTAAGATTTGAACCATCTTTCTCTCCCATTGTCTGAAATCCTGGACGGCTTAGTGAAGGAAAAAAGATTTCTGCGTCTGTTTTTTTACTTAATCATTTTTCACATCAATGGGGGAAAAAACTGATATAAAAATGTTTGTACAGAATCAAGGTATGAGAAACTCCCCTTTTTCCGAAGTTGGGCGGGCTTGACCACTTCTATTTTCTTTCCAACAAGGGCTCGTTATGCAACGAGACCTCGCTCGCCGAAAGCTATTTGCTAGGCAACCATTATTTATTTACGATTAATTTCCCGTTTCTATTAAATGATTGCGGTAATAGACAACAAATTAAATGTATTATAAAATAACAACACGGATAAAGAACAAAGCGCAACAGTCATTTTAGACATTGCTACAACATTGTTGCCATTTCACGCTATTTCCAAAATTTGCTATTCTCGCTGAAAAAAACAGCTTCTAGCAGTGATCAAACGACAGTAGCATAAATAGCAACTCGCAGCTAAAATTCAAAATCCAACATGGCGTCCATTTCGGAGTTATCGATTCGAAGACAAGACTTCGAATACCGGCAGTCTGTCCGTCGTCGTGTACTGCAGTAAAAATTGTTTTCTTGTTGTCATAAATCGACGCTGTCATGTTGCAAGCATCGTACGTCGTGTCGCGAGGCACGAGGAGAAAATTTGCGTCCGCGTTGTTGCCATGGTTACTACGTATAGACAACTTGGAAGCCGCGTTCTCCGAGAAAGGCGAGAAGCAGCCAGCAGATTTAGTATTGACCAAGTAAAAGCTAGTAAGCGAGAAGCATGGCCTTGCGTATACGCGCCTTAAGGCAGCGTTTCTTGCAACGTTATTGTTTATTTTTATCGATCTGGTCAAATTTTGATGTACTTTGATGTTTTACGCATTCGAACAGTGCTTTTTGCAAGAACTGCCCAATGGTGGCAATGCCAAAACTGTAACTCTCAAATCTGTCAAGTGTGCTTATTTAAAAGGGAAAGGAATCCTACACCTGTACATTTTTTTTTTTTATTAGGAAAGGGTTTAGCGCCGGTGCACACGTGCGGTCGCCGCTGCGGTACCGCATTTGCGGTTTGGTTTACGTGCCAGCTGTTGGGTACTGCACACGTACCAGCGTCGACGTTGCGTTACCGCCCGCCGCTCGTGCGGTCGTTTTGCACCGCAATTCCCCCCGTCAACGCAGCAGTACCGCAGCGTTAAAAAAACGTAGTTGCGTCTCTGAGTACCTTCGGTGACTTGAGCGGTGCACACGTCCGCCGGATACCGCAAAAGCGTTACCGAAAATGGCGTCCAATTTCGAAGAAATAGACATGGAATTGTTTATTGGGGGAGTAAAGAACTATCCTGAAATTTGAAATGTTGCTGCAGAAATGATAGAAGACTCATTGGGAAGTAATTAAAGAACTTATCCGAATTTTTTAGTTAATCTGCAAAGGATGTATAACATTTTCCCCTGGTACGTCTCAAGTTAGTACATCAATGTACCAAAATTCGTCGCATTGGTTTTAAAATATATTTTTTGTTCACGAGGTAGGCGAAAAATGCAATATCGTCTCATTGGTTTCAAACTATAATTTTTTGTACACGAGGTTAGGAAACCGAACACGCAAATATACGTCACGGAAGCGGCACCGCAGCGTCAACGAGCGTTAATAAAACGCACGTGTGCATTGATTGGCTGCGCCACCGCAGCGGCGCCGCAGAGTCGCCGCGCGTACAGAAAAGCACGTGTGCACCGGCGCTAACAGCACTTTTTTCCGGAATTTCGATACACAGACCTGAGAATTTTTTCTTACAAAAACATTTTCAGATTTCTTTTTGTTGCAGGACACTCCCTCTTCCCCATCTCCCATCAACATGACGGCTCGACAAGAGTCAAATAAATGCAGATGCGAACTTATTTATGTTGCCTTTTGGACTTATATGTCAGATTGCCTGAGCGGTTTGTATGTACCTATTAACGTGTAAATGCTCCCTATGGTGTACATTTCCTTTTGGCCATATCACTATGGCTTAGGTAATCTCGCATATATGCGTACAGATTCGCGTTTCTAATATGGTAATCGATTACTTGGTCTGATGTGCTCATTTTTAATCAGCAACTGTTTTTAACAGTATTTTTATTTTTGCAGGGCCCATCAACGGACCGGAATCAGTCTTACGGAACAGCTTGCGCTTCCGATGCTTGCGACCAGGTAAAAACTTTGTTTGTTATTATTTGTTGGTTAAAATTGTGACATGGTGGCCTGCATGGCATACCCCAGGCTCATCCGTCACAAGTTTGGTGTCTTAGAGGACATTAACTAAACGTACTCGTAGGCTATAGCTTCTTAGGGATTTCCCGATTCCGTCATCTTACGAACCAGATCTGGTCGCTCGACAACCATTGCCCGCACTATAAAAGGGTGGAAAACGTTCATCGAGAATCAGACTTGTTGCGCAAGATAGATGGCTTGTGCATAAGGTTTGGGCTTGACACAATACTGACGTGGTGGTTGAGCTTTCAACAGGTTCGAGGCGTTCAACATAGCTCAACACGGTGTAAAAACCCCTAAATGTAGAGACCGAGAACTTCGACAAAGACCGACCAGTGAGCAAACAGTTTTCATTGGGACCAAACTAATTATGTGTGTTTCTTTCTTTTTGTGGTTGTTACCTAGTGGGATCCCATCTAGGATTTGACCAGTGGTGAGACCTATTCCATGCTATTGTGCACGCGGCGTATCTTGAGTCCTCCAAGTATTTTGTGAGCGGCTACGTCTTCCTGGATGGGGGTGGCTTTAATCGTTGGCCGCCATTGTTTTTGTAACCATCTTGGATATCAACAAGGCACTCTGCTACTGAAAACGTACAATCGATTATCTGTGTTCGTTCTGCGGAGAACTCAAGATAGGCCGCGGACGCTATAAGTATTTATTTTAGACTTGCCATAACTTTTCGAAGTATTTTTTTTTTCAAACTTCTGGGGCGGCCCGGATGTTAAGTTAGAGTTTAAAGTAAAGCTTTGAAAAGGTAGGTTTTGTGACTTTAAGTTATGCTACAACTTTGAAATCTTACCTTTCTTGTTTGAAAAAATTAAGCTAAGTTTTTTTTTTCAGTTTTGTGAATTTGCTTGTTTTGTGGTAAAGTTTCGCCACTCGGAGTGGGCATATGCTACTCTTCTTCACTTCCCTTTTTCCCGTTTCAGTTTGTTATCAAGTTCTCCCACTCATTTGGTGATACCCTGTTGGCACGAACGAAATAGCCCACTTTGTTTTTTCTTCTTTAACAAATTCTGTTTTGTTTTGTTCATGGTCCCACCACTTCTTTGGTGCCACACCACTGATAAGAAAGAAACACGAATTACCCATCGTCCTATATCATAACAAACTGTATGTCTCGTTTCGTTCTCAAGTTCCACCACTTGATTTGTGGTACACTGTTCGCAGGAAAGTGAGAGCCATCATTTTTTTTTCCTTCCCACCCAATCTTGTCTCGTTATGTTCTCTAGTTGCACCTCTTGTGTGATGATACCAGAGAGACATTTATCTTTCTTTTTCCCTGCCCCGTCTTTTGAAATAATTTTCGTGTTGTCATCAGTAATCATTGTACTCGTTGCCTTGGTTACATAGCAGCACGCTTGCAGTGGAAGTAGCCAGCTTGAGATTTTTTTGGGGGGAAAAAGGAAGTGCCAACCAAAAGGTGATGTATTGTCTTCTTGGCTTCGTATTTATATAAATACAGATGCAAACCTGTTTACGTTGCCTTTTGGACTTATATGTCAGACTGCCTGAGCGGGGAATCGAGCCCAGGGCCTTTGGTTTCAAAAGTCCTGGGATCGATTCCCCGCTCAGGCAGTCTGACATATAAGTCCAATAGGCAACGTGAACAGGTTTGCATCTGTATTTATTTGAATTGTTGAGCCTCGTCTAACCGTCTTTAATTCGTATTTATAGATAGGTACTAATAAATTTTTTTACTCACTTTGCCCGTTAGGAACAACATAGGCTGGGGAAGGGTTTTATTTCTTAGGCACAAATGCTTGAAAAAGTAGTGTTTTGCCAAGGGAAGTGAAACGCTTGTCGTTTACATCTTACTAAACTAGAGTGGGGAGGGGGTGTCTCTCACTTTACCCAATCAACTAGATGATTGGCGGTGATTAGTTTTTGTTGCAGTTTGAAAGAAAATGACAAACGGTTGCAACAAATGTCTCTTGATAACAGAAAATTGGAAATTAAGCCAACAGCGAAAATCATACACTAGAAATAACGTAGTTCAGGAAGCCACCTTTATGCACTTACGTTTCGTCGGAGTGGCATGACCCGGATTCGAACCAGCTACCCAGTTCACCCCCAGATCAC
This sequence comes from Lithobius niger, assembly GCA_023313725.1. Taxonomy (NCBI): domain Eukaryota; kingdom Metazoa; phylum Arthropoda; class Chilopoda; order Lithobiomorpha; family Lithobiidae; genus Lithobius; species Lithobius niger. The sequence continues at coordinate 18,769 of JAHWFP010170203.1, forward strand.
TTGCATAGCACCTTAGTCGCTAAGGCCACATCCTCAACTGGCATAAAGATAACTCACTGAACCCGTTATTAAGGTCACAACCATGACCAGGACTCCATTCGACCGAAATTCACTCGGCCATAGAAATGGAGAGGGAAGACAAATCATACACTTACAAGGCTCAATAAAGGAGAAATAAATAGACATTATTTCTTGTTAACTGAAGCAGCTCAAGGAGCGTTGCGCACGTCTCAAAAGGATTCACCAATCCAAATCAATTCATTAGTAGAGCGTGCAAATGTTGGCCAAACTTGTCACACACAGCAAGTGGATAATTTACAAAAATTGCCAGTCTGGTCGAGTGATGAAGACATCCCTTTGGCCAAACTTACTTAATCAGAAAAACGTTGTCTTAGATGATGATGATACTTCACATGGGTGAGGGCAGCAGAAACGAAACTTTGCTTTAAATAGTAATGAAGGAAGTGATCACTCACCTCAGTCAGTAGTTATTCACTCAAGTACACCTAAATCAGTTAGCATATCGCAGATTGATGCTACTCAACAGTCGTCTCTTTGCTTACAGACCAGAAGAATGTGAGTCAAAAGTCGGAAGAAGCTGGAAGCGGACAGCAAGCGTTTTGTCTCTGGCGAAATTGGGCAGTTTGCATTCACTGTTAAGAAATTTGTTCCCGAAATGAATATGTGACGTCTTAAGCAGGCTTCAACATAAGATTACCATTTCTAAAAGTAAACATTGGCGCCACAGGGCAGAAGTTTAAGTGAGCAATAAAATGCATACAAGCTTGTCAAATGAAGAGAATAGGAGACGTGGAGAGGGATGCAAAGTAAAGAAGAATAAATACCTTCACTGGCAGTAAGCAGTGCCACAATTAGGGGTGGTGCAAAGGGTGCATGACACCCGAGCCCAAGTAGCAGGGGGCCCAAAATTCGCCAGTTGGGAGGCCCAAATAAGCTGGGGCTTGGGAGTCACTTTGCCCCTAAATTTGTTTACTTGTTGAGGCGTGCCCAATATTTCGTCTGTGCACCTCTCCTTCAAAAAAGCTAGCTGCGTCACTGGCAGTAAGTAACCTTAAATGTTAAGACTTGCACTTTGCGAATTGGCAATGGAAGTACCACTTCGATTCTAAATTGGGAAGTAGGTTTCTTGATTAGTAAATGACACTACATCAAGATTTTAAATTGATTTTAATTAGCTACCGGCAAAATCTCTGGTGATGGATATTTGAGAGCACAAATCAGCTGGGGAGAAAACTACAGCTCAGCTGATACCTTTTCTATATTAAATGATGCAGTAGACAACATTAGTCTCAGCAGAGATTTTTTTCATAAACCCAGCCTACAAATTGACATTAGAAATGCTGGTTGGCTGCATAATCGCACACTCACACCGTTTTTAGATGCCGCACATAGATTTGCTCCACCACAGAGCAAACAAGTTGAAATGGAAGAGAAACAAAGAAGCCGAAGAAGATTTGAAAGTCATTGAAGAATATATTTCAGTAAGGACATTGCACTGACAAGAAAAAGGCTAAGGAAATGTCTGCAGCAGTTTCCTAAAGTACTAACTTCTAAGAATGGATTGCTGTTGTTGTTGCTGTTGTCGTTGTCGTTGTTGTTGCTGTTGTCATTGCTGCTGTTCTTCTCGTTGTTGTTTTTACTTTAGAACCCCGACCCAAGCCGGATTGTCTGCTCCATTGTAGACGAGGAGAGTGACAACAGCAACAATTAAGCTTCTTATCAACTTGGGTGAGACTCACTAGTGTGTATATATGAAATATTTAAATTCACAAGAGAAGTGAATTAGGATTCAAGGAAGAGCTGGCACAAACTTAATGTGAATAAGACCATTAGAGATACTACAGAAATGAAGCAGGGTCTGATTTTGTTAATATTTGTCAGAACGCAGTTACAGAGGTTGCTGTTACACACTCAGCCATCTTACCATTCCCCGTGGCCACCGTATGATAAGTATGAAAAACATTGGGAAATAGCTCCAACTTATGAATACTTAAAAAGGTAAGCTTTGTACCATTTTAGAGGTGACAAAGCTGTAGCTAATTCAGTGTGGTCTTCAAGAGCCTATCCTGATAAGACATTTCTCCAAAACCCCTCAAGAACTTGTTGACACGTTTTTGAACTCCCATCGAGGTTACTGATGTCTTTAACCAAGTGCGGAGACCACACCTGGCTAGCATATTTCAGGAGTAACCCGACTATAGACCTTGAATTGTGTATGTCGATCGCTGGAGGTGATACAGAATCTGATTAAAGACAAACTTGGTTAAAGCCATACTTGATTACAAGCCCAACCCTGGTGTGCCGATTTAAAAAAGATTCGGATACAGTTTGTTTGAACGCACCATTGCTAATGGGTGAATGCTGAAGTGCAAGCAATGCATTCGTCTAACCCTTTACTGCCCTTGCTTACCTGGATGATTTCTATTTAAACTTATACCTTAGATCAAACGCGAAATTCGAACCACCGTTCACTTGGTTTGTAGTTTGGGATGCTTACCACTGGGCTGTGTTTGCTCGTCTTGCTCGTGGTTTCCGGGAATCCCTCACAAAGCTCACGTTGTGTATTGGGACTTTAATTTTTTTTTCCCGTTCATACTGAATTCACACTACTAAATACGTCTCGCGCTGGGTGCGCGCCTATATCAATGCTGAATGACGGCCAGCTCGTACCGGATTTCACATTTAAAAAAGTCATTGCGGCAGTTTTTGCTCCATCTGGTGGGAGGGGTGAGTGGTGCAGCCCTTATGAGTTGAATTGAGTTTATTGTTATTATTTAGAAGCAACTACAAGGGCAGCCATAAAAATGGCAAACCCACACACCACTGACGGTGTTGTTCGAGTAATGGAGACGACACATATTTATGCTTTAAGCCCCGAATTACTCCCTCCTCGCGTGCCCTTCTGCAAGGCGTTGCGCACCAGACTAGGTCGAATCCTCTACAGCCTTTGGAGAGTGACTCTCTGCGGCCACTTTGAGTCCTCGAATTGTACGTCTTGTTCCGTTGTATAGCTTCTTACGTCCACGCACCCAAAGGTGTGGGAGCCTTCTGGTCCCGTTCATCGGTTAAATCGTGCTTTATACAACAGTGATTTACCCGTCGAAAGAGTTATACGGCACGAACGTGTGCAGACCTGCCGCAATTGGCAACGATTGCACGCCCTAGCCTTACAGAGAAGCCTCCTTCGTGTTGATTCGTTAGTGGCTGCGTGCATCATGGTTCGCTCGTCGTTGTACGGTGCCACACCACAAGAGCAAATGCCAGCGAACAAAAATATAATTCGAACGAAGACTGAGGAAAGGTATTTACAACAATCAGAACTCAGGATTACATCTGAGAAATTATTTAAAATAAAATAAAAACAAAAAAGAAGAAAACAATTTAGGTAAAATTGCAAAGATTTCATTCAAACGTTTTATTTCTGTGGGGAAGGAATTATAAAATTACCCAAAAAGTAACTGCATTTGTGTAGTATTTCCTTTTCAACTTTAGGTTGAACAAAGTATAAACAGGATTCGTTTCTAGTGTGATAATCAGTGACTTGACGAGTTCAGGAAGTGAGCACAGTTTTTACGAAAATTAATTAAAATTCTGTAGACAAAACATACAAAAGGATTATCCGCTGGCCCGCTTCGGCCGGTAAAAAACTTGTAAGCGCGCGCTGGTTCGAGACGAATTTAGTTGTATGAAATCAGTAGCTGGCCACTTGAGTAACCACTGGGCAGGAAAGGGTTTATGCGGTTTCGAATGGGGTGATGAGAGAATAAAAGCACTAAAAGTAGTCAATGCCAAAAAAAACAGAATAAAAACACTAAAAGAAGTCAATGCCAAAAAAAGCGAGAATAAAAGTACTAAAAGTAGTCAATGCCAAAAAAGCCAGAATAAAAGCACTAAAAT
>JAHWFP010170205.1:0-14392 GCA_023313725.1 Lithobius niger
GATTTACTGCATTGACCAGAAGTGACATCAAGGTTTACTCGAGCGATAGGAAGTCACGTGACTGAATCATGTCAAGGTTTATCTAATATCCGGAGTTGACGTCAAGGTTTACTAGAACGCCCATAAGCCACGTGACTGAGTGACGTCAAGGTTTACTCTACTAACTAGAAGTGACGTCTCTCGATGGTGCACTTGAATTTTCGGTCACAGTTTACTTGAAGTTAGCAAAGTTTATGCTAAGCATTCGCTATTTTTACTAACTTTACATTTAGACTGTAAACTATTTGCAAGTTGAATTTCTGGTCCAGTTTTAACGAGTTTGCACTACATATTACAATTTTTTACTAATCCTTATATTTCCACTAAGGCTTGGACACTCTACTTTAATTTCCCATCGAGTTTGCAATAAATGTTGTACGTGTTTTACTAAGCGTGGACAGGCTTACTTCAGTTTAATAAGTTTAGCAACCTTTCTGCTAAATGTTGCACTTTTTTTTAGTAACCTTATATTAATTCTGCTGAGGTTTATTGGATGTGCCAGTTGAATTTTCGGTCCCAGTTTACTTGAGTTTGGCAGGACTTGTACTATGTGTTGCCCATTTACTAACCTTATTATTTCCTCTAAGATTCGGACGAAACTTGGAGTTCATGTTACTTAAGTTTAGCGAGTTTACACTAAGTGTAGTACTTTTTTTTTACTAATATTATGTTTCCCCTATAGCTTGGATCAAGGTTTAGCCGAGTTTAGCAAGTTAGTACTAAATGTTGCATATTTTTCACTCTTTATATTTCTGCTATGGTTTATTGGATGAAACACTTGTATTTTCGGACCAAGGAGTCTAGAGAGTTTGCACCAATTGTTGCATATTTTTTACTTTTAATTGCTAAGCTGCAATTTAAAAACGCCAATATACCCAGGCCTCAGAAAGGAATACGAATCAGGGCTAGTGTCCTTGGCCAAGTATTACATACTTGTGGAAGCCAGCATACTATGGTAAAATCCACCCACATTAGTCAGTGGAGAGAGTGTTAGCGACGCGACCAAAGCCTAATTACCACAAATCTGTTTATATTCATCCGCGAGCTAAAACAACGACGCAGAAACAGCTTAACAATGCACTCACGCGAAGTTTTTTCCATGTAATACCAACAATTTCATATTTTTTACGGTAGTGTGACACTATAGCATGTCTTTATTATTATTATTATTATTTAACGATTAATGGTGTGTATGTAATTTCTTCAATACCAAATTTTATTAAATTGGAATAATTTCTCTCTTTCCAAATTTGATGGCCCTGACAAGGGCCGTTTTGATTTGGCCTTTAAAAAAGGCCGTTTTGAGGGGGGGGGGGGGACAAACTCCAATCCATTCCGAATTACTGGAGTTTTCGTCACGTGATCCATTTACTTGAAATGCCAACCTTTCAACAACCAACCCCACACCCTTTCTATACCAACCTTTGACTGCCCGCCCTTTCTATACGGTTCTGTTCGCAGTGGTATTGGAGGTCTGAGAACGATGTGTCTGTGAAGTGCAACAAGGGTGTTACGATACGATAATGGTCGTACTGTGGTTTTGCACCTTCAATTAATGCGTACAATTCAACAATTCAATGCAATTCAATACAATTCAATGCGTACGTTCAACATTGTGTCATTGAACGCAATATTTTTTTCTTGCAGCCAACCTGGCATGTCAGTTTTCCGTCTTCGTCGGTATTTTTCCTCCTTCACAGAATGGTGTGAAGCTTTATCCAATACGATGACACTATTGACACTGTTTGCTTGTATATTAGGCAGCAGCTAAGTTTCAAACCACATCTCATATCTGTCTCCGTCCATTAATGGTAATCGCCCTTTCCTATCCTTGCTTAAAAAAACGAGATTGGCAGCAGGTACAAATCCATCGTCGTTTCCAGCATGCAAAATAATGAGCCGTTCTCCTTTCCCACTTGGTGCTTTTAAACCAGTTGTCAACCCTTTGTGAAATGCATCACACTTGCTCTTCACAGTCGTATCTGTCCGAAACACTTGATTTCGTATGGCCAGCATTCACCCATGTTTCATCCAAATAGTAATATTCTTTTTTTAACGTAAGTTTTTTGTGGCACGCAAATTCCTCCGCCGCCATAAAACAATATCGTCTCGTTCAATGAGCAGACTGTCGGAGCTGACGTTTACGGAAAGCAATCCCCTAATCTATCATGATTCGCCGCCGCATTGTTGTCCGTGAAAAATTTGGCAGAGAGAGAATTGTCTTCGTTTACGGCAGATGTCACTTTTTTAACAGTTGGAATGTCGTCATTGCGATAAAAATCATCAACTCTTTTCCGAATCGCTGATAGCGTAAATTCATCGTATTTTTGCATGCGTGTTTTCGTACAGTAGCTCAGCTTGCGTTTGCTTGGCGTACCGTAGTCAAACACCAACCACTTACTTTGAATTCGGTTCGGCAACAATAGATGGCAGCTTCGGACACGCCGCACAACAATCCTGTGTCTTTCGCAACTTCATCGATAGATTTCTTTGGATCACGCTGGCGCGGTTGGCTGTAGACATTCATTACAGTTTGCTTTTGGGAACTGGAAAGGGGCTTTTGACGGGGATGACACTTGTAAAATGATGCTGGAGAATCCATCGCTTGCACTGTTGTTATCATCGCTGCCATGTTGGAACTACTTCCGCGTGGAAGACAAGTTGCTGCGAATGTTTGCGATCTGCTGAAATTACCAGTCGACTATTTTTTACTATTTCAAGAAAAGTATGTATGACTGAATACCGTCCCTGAATACTTTCCGAGAGATTTTCATCCCTAAAACGTTTTGGATAACGGTCGGAAAAAAAGCGTACTACATTTTGTCTACTGTCGTAATCCAACTTCAACACAGGTGTGAAGAGGCTCGTCGCATCGCTAACTCTCTCTCCACTGACTAATGTGGGTGGATTTTACCATAGTGGTAGTGGAAGCCCGTGCTATGCACGGCTGGGCTGAGATGCACCGTTTGTCACAAGGGTGCGGTTTGGTTGCTCATGTGTATGTCCATGTTTCATCGTATTAAGTTTCTTCATCCAATATTTGCTCAAACTGGATAACAAACGCCGATTTTCTTTCGCTTCGCTCACTCAATCAGTTCATTCAGTGGCTCAAATCACGGGATGCACCGTTTTAAAAATGTGTACGCTCGTCGTCTTTGCATGAAACAATTTTTCGATGGGAAGTAAATAAGTAAGCTTTCTTAGAACAAAGTTGAAGTCTTTAGCATAGCGGCTTTAGCATTTTTCTTTTCTGGGAGAGGAAGAAAGTAATCCACCCAAAACTAAAACTGGTGTAAAAAGCCGCGAAGTTTGCAAAAAGGATCGGCTTTTGAAGGCAGTGATATCATTCAACCAAGGAAGGCCGCCAAGGTTAATCTTATTAGCCAAGTTGATCGCACCGACTAATAGTTCGAAAGTTAAAGGAAAACAGAAGATTGCTACTAGCAATGTTCTAGTTTTCATTTAACTTTTGAACAATCGAATCCTATTAGCCAAGTCGGTGCGATTAACTTGGCTAATAGGATTATACTTGGCAGCCTTTTCCTGGTTGAATGATATAAATACCTTCAAAGGCTGATCCTTTTTGGAAACTTGGCGGCTTTTTACACCAGTTTTGGTTTTGGGTGGATATGCGTTTCTCAAATCCGTTTCAAAAAGATTCGCTGGAAATTAAGACGGAGAGTGGAACCAAGTTTCAAAATGGAGTAAAGTAAGTATTGTCGCCTACCATGGAATTTAAAGATTTAAAGGCGATACGTTCTCAAAATTCTAACAGAGATTCCAAGTACAAAGGGTGGAATTCGCCGACTACCCTTGAAATTCAAAACATGCTGAAATATCTCGGACGTTCGAAAAATTCGAAGTCGAAATCGATGAGCAAAAACCTGTTTCTTTTACGTTATTTAATTATCCAAATTATTTGCACACGGTTTCCTCCTGTTATCAGTTTTGTGAAACGTTAAAAGGACATACACTATCAATATATTTGAGCACCCTAAACAAAATAGCTTTTGAAACATTTACATACTGTAGGTTAGAGTGAATATAGCAAAATTATTTTTCATGCAAAATAGGAAAATTAATGACTTTACAAATGTCTGAAGTAATGTTCAAAACTGAGCCATATAGGAAAGCCAACCGGGAGGAATGTACCTTTAAGTGAAGACAGACCGTTGTGTTTTAGAACGTGGGTATGTAACATCATCCACGAAACGAAAGGAACATTTTATAAAAATTTCATACCACGGTTCAATGCAGGGACGGGTCCGTAATGTCGGGCGGAATTAACTTATGAGATGGGTTGGAGTGAAGGATGGCTCAGTGATGGAACGAAATTACTATTGAAACAGGAGTTGCCATTGATGTTAATTTAATGTTCAGTTCTAAGATGTTTGGGCTCGCCTGCCATGACATTATCCCTGCCAATAATACTACTAATGGGATGAGGGTGATTGTAGTGAAAGATTTGGGGCCATGAATAGTTAAATTTGGGCAGTTGGAGGACTAATGGTGGACAATTTCTAATATATTTCGAAAGAGGACTTGGTTACAGAAAAGAACAGAATGAGGGTTGGGGATTTTACTATAGTTACCCTAGCACTGAGCTATTACATTGTTGGCTAGGCATTGCACTAATTTACAATCTTATATTATAGGGTACACAAGTTTTACATTGTTGTTAACAATTGTTCATTACAATACAGTGTACAGAGAGTTGTTGGAGGAAAAAGGCAAACTGAGAAAGAGGTCTGCCAGGCAAGGTCGATTGAGTCAAAATAGCATAAGACCACCATGAGTGCAACGTCCAGTCGGGCTGATGTTTGTAATCGTCATTTTCGTTTTGGTCTGAATGGATTAACAAAAAAGTTCGGATTTCGCTTTAAATGCTTAAAACTCGAATGTATAGTGAAATATTTCAATGGTTAGGGGGATATTTGAACTGTTGGTTTTCTGGTGCACGTTATTCTGTAAACTGTCAAATCCCTTTCCACTCTTAGATGTAGAGGCGTTAAAAGCAAATACTGCTATCTTCACCTCAGCATGACTTGCACCAGTCACCAAACTGAAAATCACCACTGATCGAAATTTCCCATAATTTTTTACTTAAACACCAGTATATAAAAATCTTAATTGTTTGCAAATGAGATAGAAGCCGTCTACAGCTTTTAACAGTTGTTATGATAATTACTAATTATCACATTTTGGTATGTGAAACATGATCATTAAAAATTGACAAACTTAGCAGTAGGGCAACGGTCATTTTTCACCTAAACGAGCATTAGCTTTTGCTCATCTTAAGCAATAATTGTTTCAGTACCAGTGTACAGTCTCTTAAATTAATAAATATAACGCCGTACATATTTTTACAAATCCCAATAAGCTTTAAAATGCGTCTCATATAATTTGTAAGTAATGCTCTAACTTCCTTGTAGCCAAATAAAAATACGTGTGTTACTTTTCAATTACGAATCGAACTTTCGGTATTCATATTAAATTGCTTTTTAATTCAAACAGTAAAAGCTGTCCACAGGTTCAGTTGCTACCTTTCTATAAATAACTCCAGCGTGTTAACTAAAATCAAACCAGCTGGGTCAAGGGGCAAATAAGAATTTCACAGCTCACTAGTCAAAACGGGGTTAGTCTAATTGCCAAACGAAAGCAAAACTTAACATTTTGACATTTTGATCACTAACATCAACAACAATTCTTTCAGACCTGCCTCCGGGTCTTTGTGCTGCCATGCTGATTATTGTCGCACTCAGACTATCAGTGCAATCATCAGCTATACAGCTAATTAACACTGACACGGATACGCCAACGAGAATAACCAATTTAAACTGGTCGCCTTCCTATTGAACTGCTGCGCATGGTATCAACAAGTTTGCTGGAGTCCTACAGAACTGTGTTAATGGGCGATATTAACCCGAGTTATTGACAAGTACCTTCTCTTCCCGGAAATCAAAACGCAAACTTAAAGGGGGTCATAACTAGGTCCAAATTCAAAATTGGTTATTTGTATTAGTACAGGGGTTATCCAAATAAATTGTTAGGGTCCCTATGCGATCTCACATTTAGGTCGCTAACTTAAAACCAAACAGATGAACCTATCTGTTAGGATGGGGTCCAAAAGTCTTCAGCTTTTAACTAACTGTTGTAAGTGACAAACTAATTGTGTCTAAAAATAAACCTTTAGTCATTATTCACCAAAATTAAACTTGGTTATAATGGCTAGGAAAAGAAAGACTCGTTGCTGTCTGATGCAGTCCCAATCAGCATTTTAACATTCCGATTTAACGCTGTCCTAGATAATAAACAAGATTTGCATCCCATTTGAGCCTTTATTGCTATAATTTTGAACTCTTGCAAGACACGTAAACCGAATTTGGCGCGAGTTAACACTTAAGACCCAAATAATTTCGTGTCAATAAAACTGAAAGTATGGCGTTTAAATACATTATACCGTTCATGTGCAAATTCAAGGGTTTTTAGCGAGAGTTGACGTCGATCTAAAGCTTCCTTGTGCTTACACATTATGCAGTTAAATGCCCATATTTTCAGGTGTTATAAAAATTAACTAAACTCAATTAATTGTATTCACTCTGCTGAAGTTAATGGGTGGATTATCAGATGAAAGGGAGGTTCGGGTCTCTAAACGTGTGGTGTCGTTTTAAACTGGTGTTTGGCCAGACCACACAACATAATGAATATCGAATTTTATAAGCTAATAAATAAACCATGCAGATGAACTTAAAAACCAAACAATTAAAATCAATTTAATGCAATTACATACAGAGAAGGCAACAATTTCACCAACCTAGATACTTCAACGCTCCTTATTAAGGCCACCTGGAAAGGCAATAAAAAGTAGATATCAGACGATATCGCCAAATATTCTGCTCATTCGAGGAATCTGCCGAATTAGGTAAACTCTCCAGGTATCTCGTCAATTACTGGCCGCAAGTTAGAGATATGCTGGAATCCTTTTTTTAGGAAACCAGTGGACACTTCTCTTACCTTGTACACTTGTGGCGAGATTTTCTCCGCAATTGTGTACGGGCCTGTGTATTTTTGTTGTATTTTTGTAGCAAAATAAGAGTGTTTGTGGGAGATAAAATGCCCACGTACCCAGACGCGATCACCTACGGCGAATTCCAAGGGTTTAGGTATTCGAGCATTGAGTTTGGCGTATTCATACGCCCGATCTGATTGGCGTAGCCGACGTACTCGTGCTAAGGCTTTCCTTAAATTACTAGTAAGCGTGACAGCCCATAAGGGAAGGGGTCGTTGCAGGGCATCAGACATGGGGGGTTCTGTGCCAATATCCAGCTCTCTACCAAAATTTAAGTATGCGGGGTGTATCCGGTCCTCGAATCGATCGAGCTGTTAATAGATAGCATGAATAATGGCAACTTCTCATCCCAATCTCTGGGATCGCCCTCACAAAATTGTGCCACCATCCGACCGAGCTTCTTGCATTGGAGCTCAGCTGGACTGTTGGACGCTGGATGGTAAAGAGTGGTAACAGCTTGTTTAATGCCAAAACGCCTGTAGAATTCCGTGCTAATTTGGCCAGTAAATGATTGTGCATTGTCAGACACAATTTTCCTCGGTATCCCGAAAGTGGGAAAAACCCGGTTTATCAATAATGTAACAAGCGTTTTCGAATCAAACTTTTTACAAGGAAAACATAACAAATAGCCGGTAAACAAATCGGAAACCACCAGAATATTACGGTTCTTACGTGGAGTCATGGTCATAGGAAGTCCCTGTTTCCAATCTAAATGTAGCGTGTGGAATGGATAGATTAGGGGGATGGTTTGCAATCTTTCAAGGGTTCGTAGGCCATGGCCTTTATGAGTTTGGCACGAATGACATGTTTTGACGAACCTATGTGTTAATTTGCTCATCCTTGGAAAGTACATTAGCCTGTGCATGCGTCAAAATAGCCTCCCAAAACAGTGCTGTGATTCAGCTCCAACACGTTCCTCTGTAAATTACGAGGAATAAACATTTTTAGATTGGACGACTCAGAGGGGTCGTCCGCAAGTTCGTAATAGATTACACCGCTCTGGTGATCAAAGATACATCTGTCCAGATATTTATTTACAAATCTCTGTACAGCAACTGAACTTGCTTTCCAGGGTTTCCCCTGCAAAGCGAGCGCGAGTGTTTTCATAAATTCGTCACGTTGGGTCTCTGCCGCAATCATTTCCACTGTTACCTGTGCAACCTCGATGTTACAGTTGAAACAGTCGTTGTTGAAGACATAAAATGGATGATTGACATTGGGCAATTTGACTTCCACTAGTGGCGGCTTTATCCGACCTTCATCAGGAGGTGAGGTTCCTTCATACATACGAGATAAACTATAAGCGGGTGCATTAAACCGGCCGGGTTGAAAAACCAACTTGGCCTCTAATGAAGACAAAAATACTAGCCATCGAGCAATGCGCCCTTTGGTGTTTTTCTTGAGGTCCATTAGGGTTAGCGGATAGTGATCTGTTACGAGAAGTATATCTCCTCCTTCTACAAGGTGGCGCCACTTTATCAATCCAAAAATTAAACTTAAACACTCACATTCAGAACATGAATACCGAGATTCAGCTGCTGACAGTCTCCGTGATGCCATGTCCACGGTGACAGTTTGGTCGCTGTGTGGTGCTTTTTGGCATAACAAACAACCAATGCCAGTTTTGCTCGTGTCTCCGTACAAAATCCACTGCTTAGCTGGGTCAGGGTGGGATAGAATTGGCGCGTGCTATAAAGCACTTTTAATTTTATTAAATGCCTCATCTTCTCTAATACCCCACGTGAGTTGCTTTTGTTTACATTCACGCAGTATATCTGTCAATGCGAAAATTCGCTCAGCAAATCTCGGCACAAACTTTCTGAACCAACACGCAAGGCCTACAAACTTACGTACCTCTTTTACAGTTTTTGGCACAGGCCAAGTTTGCAAAATCAGTACTTTGGCTAGGTTAGCTTTAACACCATCATCCGTCACCAAATAACCTAGGACCAATAGTTCCTTAACGCAAAACTTCTGAAAGTGTCCTGATAAGCCTTCTTCGCCCATCATGGACAACAAGCTTCCAGGCCTATCAAATGATTGTTCCAAGCCTTATTGGCCAACGCTAAGTCATCCACATATGAAGTGGCTGCTGGGTGGCTTATAGGTTCGACACATTGCGTCATAGCACGACAAAAATGTGCCCCGGCATTCCGGAGCCCAAATTGAGCACGAAGCAGAATGTACTGAGCTTCAGTTGTTACAAACGATGCCTTTTTACCGCTCTCGGGGTCGAGGGGTACGTGCCAATAGCCCCAACGAAGATCAAAATTTGATCGATACGGACATTTGTCTTAACGTGCTATGAGGGAATCAATGAGTGGCAGTGGGAATTTGTCCCATGGGCAAGATTTATTGAGAGGGACAAAATCTATCACCATCCTTGTCCGTCCATCTTTTTTTGGCACCAGAAAAACCGGACAACAATGTTCACTGAAACCCGGAACTATTGCTCCCATGTCAAGCATGTTTTTAATATGCACAGCGACCTGCTGTCTGCCTAAACAGCTAAGGGGGTAGGGACGGCAAGCTACTGGAGGAGCTCCTTGAGTATCAATCACCATATCTGGGCAGTGCTTAAATTTACTCACTCTGGTAGAAAATACATGACGATAGGAAGCTACTTGTTCTTTCTGCTCGCCATTTAATATAACAATTTTGTCAACCTTCTCTCGGATCTCCTCCAAGGTTGGATATAGCTCTGCACTGCCAACCATAGCACCTACAGATGGGGGAAGGACGCGCAGGGGATTGCGACGAAGAGCATACACGTCTCCTTTGTAAGGATGCCAAAACCAATAATTCTTTTTAAAATTCAAAATCATGCCTGACCAAGTCAAAAAGTCTGCACCAAGAATTATATTATATATATTATATAATATATTATAGGGTACACAAGTTTTGAATTGTTAACAATTGTTCATGACAATACAGTGTACAGAGAGTTGTTGGAGGAAAAAGGCAAACTGAGAAAGAGGTCTGCCAGGCAAGGTCGATTGAGTCAAAGTAGCATAAGACCACCGTGAGTGCAACATCCAGCCGGGCTGACGAGTGTCGGGTCACTATGGCAGATCAATCCCTACATCAATTTACCTTCATATGCGAGTATCAAGGACCGCGGTATGTAAGCCTCAGCATGAACTTCCATGTTAAAAGTCCAAACTTTGAACTCCCATAGTCTCTCCCAGAATTGACATAGACCAACGAAATTCGGTATTTGGGGTCGTGTCGTAACTATTTCACCACATTACAAATTTTAATGACAGCAATCAAAACGTTCGGCGTCCACAGCATGGCCATTTCTTATTGTTGTTCTTGTTGTTGTTGTTGTTGGGACTCTTTGCCCTCACCTGGAGACAGAACCACTGAACCGATTTTCAAGTTCTATAGCTTAAAACGTAGGTCTGGACAAGGCCTAGGGCCTTTCGCAGGCTATTTTAACGTAACTACAATATTCTTGACACGGAAAGCCAAATGGGCTAAAACGTTTGCTCCCACCTAGAGATCGAACCAATGAACCGATTTTCAATTTGTGTAGCTTAAAATGTAGGTATTAACACCGACCAGGGCCTTTTGAACCCGATTTTGATGTGACTGCAGTATTCTCGTCGGCAGAGCAATTATTATTGCAGAGCACTGGGCAGAAATAATTAATGTTGCTGTTGGGACTCTTTGTCCTCGCCTGGAGATCGAACCACAGAACCGATTTTCAAGTTCTGTAGCTTAAAACGTAGGTATGGAAAAGGCCTAGGGCCTTTCACATGCTATTTTAATGTAACTACATTATTCTTGACACGGAAAGCCAAATGGGTTAGAACTTTTGCTCTCACCTAGAGATCGAACCAATGAACCAATTTTCAATTTGTACAGCTCAAAATGTAGGTATTAACACCGATCAGGGCCTTTTAAACACGATTTTGATGTTACTGCAGTATTCACATCGGCAGAGCAATTATTATTGTAGAGCACTGGGCAGAAATCATTAAGTGGAGTAACAAATTTTTGCTGAAATTTTGCAGAAAACATAAATTTGGTACACAAGTCTTTCTTAACAGTAAAAATCAAACCAGCCATGGACCCCAATGAAATACCCAAAGTGCCATCAGTGCCCCCCCCCCCCTCCCACCCCAGAACCTCCTCGTGATGCCTCCCAGGGGTTTGGGCAACAAATTCTTATAGATCAAGCTAAAAACATGAAATTGGGTGCAAAAGTCACTCTTAGCAGTATAAAACGAATCAGCCATGGAAAAGACTCTCTTATAACAGTTATTTTAAGGTGATTACAGTGTTCTTTTCTGTGTTATTCTTGCTAAAACAAGAAAAAAAAATAAGGGATATTAGTATTAAAAAACGCTTAAGCGTATAAAATACGGATGTAAGCCTTAAAAAACTTAAAGCCCTAAAGGAACAGATATTAGAAAAAGACATGTAAACCATCAGTGTCGCACTAATACGTGTAAAAGAAGCTCCAGCTCGTTTTTTGGGTCGCTGGAGATTCTATTACACGTATTAGTGCGACACTGATGGCTTACATGTCTTTTTCTAATATCTGTTCCTTTAGGGCTTTAAGTTTTTTTAAGGCTTACATCCGTATTTTATACGCTTAAGCGTTTTTTAATACTAATGACGTTATAAGTGAACAGAAAATATAGCTACATTTACATTACAAACGAAACTCCAAGCAGTGTGAAACTTTGGTGCAATGTAGAGTATGACGTCCTCCAACCTAACATGTTCAACGAGAAATTTTTGGACCAAGACTTAATGAGTTTGCCATCCGAATAAATAAAAAAAAACGATAGAAATGAAATATTTACGATTTATTTCGTGCCAAGTAAGGAGCCAAAAAAATCACACCTTTTTACCTTCGAACATTAGGTATCTAAGAATAATAGGACCAGCAAATTGCGGAAAAACAAACTTGCTGTTTAATTTTATCTACAACAAGGGCTGGATGGATTATGAAAGATTATTCGCTTACAGCATAACTATGTGTCTGCCTAAATACCAAGCTTTGCAGTTAATATTTTTGGAAATGAAGGAATCTTTACGATTAAACGTTGCATTTTTTTTCACGACTCTCAAACCAACTTGATTCCTTCTGAAAAGTTGGATCCCAAACCTTGTAAATTTGTCATTTTTGATGATCGCTTTTTAGACAAACAAAAAATCGTCGAAAGTTACTTCGTTCATGGCTGTCACTCTAATACGAACATTTTTTATTGTAGCCAATCCTACCCCAGGATTTCTAAACAAGTGGTTAGAGATAATGACAATGTAATAATATTGTTTCCCGTGGACAAGTTAAACTTTAAACATGTGTACGAAAATCATGTTTTGCCAGACGTGGATTCTTCCGAGTTCAAAACGTTATGCAGAACATTTTGGAACGAGCCGCAGAGGTTTTTTATTGACAAAAAAAATGTTAAATACCGGACGATAGAAACGTTTGTTTTCGTTTATAAATAATAAAAAAACGAATAAAATTGGCTACGAAAAGTGAAATTGCGAAACTCAAAAAACGTTTAAAGAAAATAGTTTTCAAGTGTATATATCCGAATAGTGCCCATAGTAAGCACTCTGAAACCAGCAGTAAAAAAAACCGTTTGACTTGTGCAAATCAGTTCGTTGAAAACTGTGGAGACTTATGAAGGTTATTTTGAAGCATTGGTAGTAAAAAAAAAGAAGCGCTCTATGTGTGGAACCATTCAAAGTCACGGAGACTAACAAAGATGAACACAAAACACAAACAACTGAAATCGCAGAGTACGATGAGGAAAAATTTGAATTGCCAACTCCTCCCAGTTTCATCGTACATTCGAGTCCAGTAACTTTCTTCCCAATACTTTCCTCCCAATATTTTCGGATATTCAAATCGGACGAATTTAAGGAATTCCGGACTGTGTCATACTTAATTCCTTGGATAGTCTGTTAGCTGGACAGGTCCAAGGTCAAACTTCAAAATATTTACTACTCAAAACTTTTCAAAATCGTAGAAAGAGTTACCCAATCTTTGGACTGCAATACGACACGAAATGTGGAGAAATTAGTATCAGGAATAAACCCATAAAATTTTCGAGAATGACATAGTGGTCAGCAATATCGTGGATGTATCGCAGGCTTTAGCGTTTGCTAGTTTTTAAGGATTTGCAGAAACTTCTTTTGCCCCAAAGGCTAGGCAGCTTACACCTCTCTCTTGAAAAATAAATACAAATTCGTTGTGGGAGCAACAGGACATGCAAGGACAATGAAGTCACTGACAGCAACCATAGTGGAGAGCATACAATATTCAAAATCAAAACGTGTATTGAGAGTAAGACAACACCGGGACCACTATAGCGCGACTCCATGGCAATTAAAAAATCTTATAAAGTTTGGCAGTTTTTAGGTTGCCAATTGTAAACTGTATATTTGAACTGTCCAAACTGACATTGTTCCGATTCCATTACGAGTACATCAGCTGTAATATGGGGATCGTGCCAAGGTCCTCTTCACGGACAGTAACTGTCTGTGTTACCAAAATTGAACCGGTAAAGTTTACAAGAATATGTTGAGAGACAGGGATCACTTCGTTACTTGCAATTATCCCCCGAATCACCACCTGTTCTCCACCTCGAAGATGCAAGTACTGGGTAAAATGAAGGACGAGATGGGGAGCGTCCCCATTATTGATTTCGTTGGGTTGCGTTCCAAGATGTACGCCATTTGAATTCTGGGAACACCGATTACCATGAAGGCCAAAGGCATACAGCCGTCCTTTATTTTTAGAAACGGCTATTCTTCGATGACTATAAGTCCGCCCTGGCATCATCGGCTTCCGCTCAGAAAGGAACCTAGGAAAAATTCGCTAGCGCCGACCACGAGGTGAACACCATTCGAGTCAGCAAGTTCCTCCTCTCACCACATGACGGCAAATATTACATATTGGACGATGGCAAAAACAGGCTTGCCATCGGTCACTATCGTGCAGGCAGTTGGGTGGAGCACTAAGAAATTCAATTCGGAGGTGGACGTGATGAGTGATGGGGAGGGGAAAGAAAAAGCCAACCTTACTCTCAAAGAACATGTAAAGTGTATCGGGCAAAGGAGGGATGAAGAAAATGTGAAAGCTGGCAAATCGGTAGAGAGTGTTGGAGGAGAGAAGTGACAATTTTTTTAATTTGTTTTAGTTATTTTAATTGTTTTTAATTGTGACAATTGTCTAAATTTGTTTTAGTTCTTTTAATTGTTTTTAATTGTGACAATTGTTTTAATTTGTTTTAGTTATTTTAATTGTTTTTAATT
>JAHWFP010170210.1:0-10826 GCA_023313725.1 Lithobius niger
CAAGTGCTATAATTGGGCTCCCAATTTTATCACTTGTTGATTTGGGTGGCCTCATCTTGTGTTGATTAGGGTTGTTTCATCATATGCTAATTAGGCACCCAACACACTCCGGAAAAAATTACCAAAGTTTATGCACGGAAATATCGAATAACTCAGAAAAAAAAAAGTTAAAAGAATTTTGAGTAAACTTTGTTTTCCGAGTTTCCTTTTAATTATCCGTAGTCGATCAAATTCAATACTCCGCCTCCTCCTTCCCCATTTACGGAATTTGTAGAAAATGTATGATTTCCTACGCTTCTTTCCTCCCCCACCCCCTCGCCCTTCTATTTCAATTTTGGTGGAAACTTCGTGATTTCACGTATTTTCTCGTATTGAAGACGACTTTTTCTCCCCACCACTTCCCAAGTAAAAGAATTTGGGGGGAACTTGTGATTTCGAGTTTTCCTGTAAATGATTCCGAAAGTAATTAAGGTAACTGGTCGAGCAGCAATCAGCTAATGAATGCACACGTAACTATCTGTGGTTTAGGCAGTATTTGGAGGTGATTTTACACCAGATTTGTCTTACAATTTTTCCTCTATCGGCTTTATTTTCCGTGGCTTTTTTTTACCAGGCTTTTTTTTTCCATCGGCTTTTTTTTTTTTCTTTAGCTTTTTTCGGGGCTTTTTTTCCATCGGCTTTTTTTTTCATCAGCTTTTTTTCCGAGGCTTTTTTCCGCATCTTTTTTTCCATCAGCTTTTATTTCCAGGCTTTTTTTTCCGCGGCTTTTTTTCCGAGGCTTTTTTTTCCGTGCACCCTGCAGCCATAGGGGCTTGGGGCTTCGCCGGGCAGATGACCAGGAGTGGTTAACGCTCGCTAAAACCATTTGAACCTTTTTGAGTTAGCATTGTCAGCCAGAGAAACGTTAACTCGTACCAAAATAAAATGGTCTTGGTTTTTGCTTAAATCTTCTAATTTAACCATCGGGTGCGTCTTGAATTTTAAGGCCTAAGGGCCTCAAAATTAGATGGCCGACTAACTGAGTGACTTGTTTACTTCTTCAATGCGAGCTTCGGGAAGCCAGTTGAATTGTTTCCACGAATGTTTGTTGCGATACTGCATCTGCCTGCAACCATCCAGAATCAACTGCTCATCCAGACGACACATGCTAAATCTAGACACACGCTAGTGTGTTGCCATCAAATAATAAACATGGGACGACGCTTGGGCGGAATCAGAACATAAATACGAATTTCTAATGTTTTTTTTTTTTTTTTTGGTGGACAGTTGAGATAACGTACACATGATAGACCAGACCGTACCAAGTACAATAAAAAGGAAGCGAGAAAAGCCAACAAATTAACTTACAAAAAAGAAAAAAAGCATTAGAGTTCGTATCCCCATACTCGCAGCTGTGAAGGTACACGAATAAAAACGGATTAGCGTCCACTTGAACCCAACGAACTATAATTTGAACTCCAGTACCAGGGAACAAGGCTTGTGACATGCCATCGTCCATGCACACGTATGCATGTACATCACTAATCAAATAAAACGGTTGAATATTTCACACACAAAATACAACATATACACGCACATGAAAACCTAAACCAACAAACACACACAAACAGACGCCATAAACAGCAAAACGCCTACAAAATTGAAAGATGAAAAATACGTACACAAAATGAACACGTAATTACTCTCACGAACTGGAACTATAACAAAAAAAAATCAAACACAAACACAGGCAAAAAAAAACTGCCTTAACTAGGAGTTTGCTTGTTTCGCAAATTATAAATGCACAAAAAATACACATTTAGCCGCTCACACGAAACACACTTAAAATATAATACAATAAAGACAGACATATATTAAAAAAAAAAAAACTGTATAATACATAAATTAAGCGCACACAAACATACATACGCACATCCTCACAAACATTAAAAATTTCAAACACAAACTGCTTTCACTTTCTGACATAACCAATGAGTAAAAACAGTTCTTGTTCCCTGGAATTGGAGTTCAAATTATAGTTCGTTGCGTTCGATTGAACTCTAATCCGTTTTTATTCGTGTACCTGCGCAGCTGTGAGAATGCGGATACGAGCTTTAATGCTTTTTTTCTAAAAGGCGAAGCCTTTTTTTTTTCAGTTATCGTATAGGGCTGGCATCTTCGTTGACCCGACTGATGATGACCTTCTCAACTTAGAATACAGCTACTGTAGTGTTAATAATTTAAACTTTAGCTTCTTTAAAATGTATTATTTGAATTAAGATCTTCATTTACTTACATATCTGCAAATTTAAAATAACCGTATTCGGATTGGGTGTAGCCCTACTGAAGCATCTGTGAGCAGTCTTTTTTTTTTTCATGGTCGTCTTTATATCTGGCTTCCTATCTAATCCTGAGGGACGGTTGACCGGCGCATCTTTGGCCACTTGTGTATGACGACCACGTCTCGGCAGAATTCCCTCGCAGATAACGGTCCACCAATATCCGTGCCTCAAGATGACCAATATAACGGCACGAATTCGTTCTCCTCCTCCTCTCTGCTCACCCCGCCCACCCACGCACCCATCCTTCCTGGCCGATTCTTGCCACAAGTCAGGATTACTTACTTGTTCCTGGCTTACGTGTCTCACTGTAAAAAATCGCAATCCTGCGGAGTAACTTCTGCGTTTCAGAACTTCATATTTTTGAAAATAATCTAACGATGAGCTTGCAGCAGACCTAGCACCTTGTTCCGTTAAATAGGGATAGTCAGAAATTATTCGGTATTATTCGGAAATCATTCGGCTTATACGGCCAAAAAATCAAGTGTTTGGCATTCAGCCGAATATTGATTTTGGCTGAATAATGGCATAAGGTACTCATTAATGTCTTAACTGTCCATGTCTCTCTTTGCACCCAACAGTATGAGAACTTGCAACTTTAACCAGATAAACATCTTAAATCCACTGAAATACAAATTGAATTGAAAAATGTGGTTCTCTTAATATTCGGAATTGAACTCAGCGCAGGGTAAAACTACGAATTCACTGTAATTTTCTTCTTTATTATTTCCAGTATACATTATTTTAACTACGAAGCACGAAGCGTACTTTTAACCAAAATGAAAATTAAGAGCTCGTAACTTTCGTTTTTCCATGAACAGTTTCCTATTTCGTCTTCTAATTGTACAACAGTAACACTAACACCTTAAATCACAGACTAGAAGAAGTGATCAAAAACAGAATACTAAAAATAGAAGCAACCTTTTCTGAAATGCTCTTTTAAGATCCAAGAAACCTTCCGAATTGTTAGCACCAGTTAGATTTTTTTTCAAACTCTGAAGCCCAGATCCAAATGCAGTTCTGTTATGCTTAGTAAACATACTGCAGTTCTGTTATGCTTAGTAAACATGCTGCAGTTCTGTTATGCTTAGTAAACGTGCTGCAGTTCTGTTACGCTTAATAAACATATTGCAGTTCTGTTACGCTTAGTAAACATACTGTAGTTCTGTTACGCGTAGTAAACATACTGCAGTTCTGTTACGCTTAGTAAACACACTACAGTTCTGTTATGCTTAGTAAACATACAGCAGTTCTGTTACGCTTAGTAAACATACTACAGTTCTGTTACGCTTAGTAAACATACTGCAATTCTGTTACGCTTAGGAAACATACTACAGTTCTGTTACTCTTAGTAAACATACTGCAGTTCTGTTACGCTTAGTAAACATACTGCAGTTCTGTTACGCTTAGTAAACACACTGTAGTTCTGTTACGCTTAGTAAACATACTGCAGTTCTGTTACATGATATGAAGGCTACATTTCCTTAAACCTTAGGTACGTGTCTTGGGATACATGACAATTAATGGGGTTTTGACATACTCTCAGCCGAAGCCATGGCGCTAGTATTTCGCTAGGCAAATCCAATCGGAAATTCTTATGATCTTTTACATGCCACAATCGACATGAGTACAAGGCATCACAGGGCCCTTTTCTTCCCGGTGAGGCTGAGCTCGGGATCGAACTCGGGATCTCTAGCTAACCGTTAGGCTACCTACCTTATCCCGTTATAACTATAGCTACAAGAATACAAAAATACGAGTAGGAGTACTTATACTGTATCTCAGGAAAGTGCCGCATTTCTTAGTAACTGACGGAATAGTTTTACCCTATAGAAAGCAGAGAACACCATCGACCCTAAGAGGTTTAAGGAGTGATGTCAGACCAGTCACTTTTTTTTCTCATGTCTCATACGTACATTAGACGATGGCGAATTCGAACCAGCTCTACTTGGTTGACAGGCCACGACTCTGATCGCTCAGCTACTGCTGATGGGGAACCCACACAAAGCTTGTGTTGCTTTAAGATCGGTTCTGCTCTTTCTAGAGTTAAAGATGGGAAGAAAATAGTGAATTTTTCGTTGGATGAAAAGGACCGCAATTTTCGTGCTAAAGACTGAACGTACTGTTCATTACCTTCTTACTCGTGCCGCCGTGTCACCACAATTGCGTGGAACATATTTCTACTGTTGGAATGATGGAGACAAATGTCCATTCAAAATTATTCGAGTAATAATCTAAATTAGGGGCACCATGCCAAATCACTTAACTTTTGTACTAACTGACGCTACTCTTCATGCACCATTGCGCATTATAGTGGGATATTGTTCCCAGTTCCCTCCTCTCAGTTGTCTTTCTTGGTTAGGCTGATGGTTATGAGTGTTATGACTGGCCTGGGCCGAACGGGCTCCAGTCAAATACTACCCCACTGACTATCAAACCAGTCTGACTGTGTATGTCGTTTCACCCATTTAGGGGTTCGAAAACATCCACATCAGTCTGAACTGAAAACGTGAGATGACAGACACCCCAAGTCACCCCAAAATCGACGCACATTCTCAAAAAATGTTCAAGGAGTGATATGTGGTTACCTTTATTCCTCACCCACTCTTCCCCAGAACCCTTAACATAATTTTTTCAGGGATAGTTTGGAATTGGACACGAGCAAGACGAAAAGTCCTGTTTTCTCAGTCCGCATTGTTGGGAATTTTCTCCACTTATTATGCTGGCCCGTAGGGATGACGCAGGTGCGAAGACTGCATCCGTTTATGTTTATTTCATTGACTTCACCTCCGGCGTTGGAGTTAGAGGCCGACAAACGTCTCGGTCACTCAGGCCTCAAGTGAAGTTAAAAACTAAGTAATAACCATCGATTAAGTCCTTTGCGTCAGTGAAGGGATCGAACTGGCTCGCAGCCTTTGTCATTACGGATTCAAGGTCTTGCCAAATCAGCGCGCTCATTATTTCGTGGCTTGCAGCTAAGGATGGACCCCACCCACACACAAACCGTGAATGGACGATGCGGCGAAGGACGGTAGCCTTGTCATAAATACCACAGACCTTCGTTGTATCTTCGCTAGCTCTGACTTGCAGTCGATGATGTAAAATACAAGACGGCGGAAAACGGTTAGGCCTATAGTAGGGACGACCAGACGGTGGAGCAAGTACGGCCTGTGTCCCTAGGCCCATGCTTTCAAGGGGACCTAGATTACCGGCTGAGTCGAAAAAAAATAATACTGTAAAAAGGGTGTTTCACTGCGTTCAGCTACACACAGGGCCTGGTCTCGGGGAGAGTGAGGGGCTCTGCTGCCCATGGTAACAACCGATAATTCACCAGAATGTAGACACAGATTCAAACGATAAAGCCACAAAAGATCAATAAAATCGTCCTCCCCCCCCCCCCCAAAAAAATAAAAGTTCCCATGTTGCCAACGAAAAGTGTGATGAGGGGTCCTACAAAAAATTTGGAGTCAGGCCCCCATCAGACCTTTGGGCGACCCTGCCTGTAGAATCAAGTTATCAACCTAAATTGTGCTGGGATGGGTGTATAGGGGAAGGAGGGAGTTGTTAACTGTTGTGCGGTATTTCATGTTGCCACTGAGCAGTGACGGCGCCAGGGGTGGGCCAGGGTGGGCCATGCCCCCCCTAAATATTTCACGCCCCCCCCCCGCGGGGGCCCCCAAACCCCAACACTCAGGTCACCACCAGAAAATGAAATAATAAAAAAAATACTTGCAGGCTAACTTTGAAATCAAATGAATAAACAGAGCTTTTATTTTTTTAGTTTATTTTATTTAACTATATATATTTTTTAGCAACTTTGTAGTATATGTGTAGCCTAATTTCTTCTTGTGTGTTTATGGGGCTTATTTTACAAAGAAATCGTACTGTATTGAATCTTAGGGTTGATCAGGTTGAATTAAACGGAATAAAAGTGCGTAATGTGGTTGCCTTGAAAAAAATCCTTGGCCCACTCTGTTACCAGACGTGCCCTCTGTCGCCCCCCCCCCCCCCAAACAATTCAGTCCTGACGCCGTCATTGCCACTGAGTTAAAATGAGAACAAAATGTTTTCCGCTCTTGCCTTCCTTCAGATGTGATGTCCACCCAAAACCAAAACTGGTATTATAAAAACCGCCAAGTTTCCAAAAATGGTCGGCCTTTGAAGGTTGTGATATCATTCAACCAGGAAAAGACTGCCAAGGTTAAGCCTATTAGTCAAGTAAATCACACCGACTAATACTTTGAACGTTAAATGAAAACTTGAAGATTGCTACTGCGAGTAGCAATTTCTAGTTTTCATTTAACGTCCAAATTATTATGCAGTGCGATTAACTTGGCTAGTGAGATTAAGCTTGGCGGCCTTTCCCTGGTTGAATGATATCACAACCTTCAAAGGCCGACCCTATTTGGAACTTGACGGCTTCTCTTATACCAGTTTTGGGTGGATTTCAAATACGCAACAATACGGAATGTCCGAATAGGTAAAGGCCGAAGAGTTGGAACCACAAGTCTGGAAGTGGCTTGGCAAAAGAAGACCTTACACGCCCACACTTGATAATGCGTCACATTTGACGTCACATTTTGGCACAACTTTGGTGTATGAAGGAAAGCATTTGTCTCACGTACGAACCGTAAGGATACGACACTTGAGACGTCAGTAAAAAATATGTATTACTAGGGAGCTTTGCGATATCGGACTAAAGAAGTGGCTTTGGTCGTTGCAAACATCAGCATGGGTCGTCTCGCTTCGACTCAATGTTACAATGCCCGCAGTATGTTGTCGCTTATTATTCTTCAGTGCACCCCCCACTCACACACACTCCCAGTTTTGCTCAAATAAATACACACTGCCTGAGCGGGGAATCGAACCCAGGACTTTCGAAACCGAAGGCCAAGGTCCTACCGCTGAGCCATACTGACACTGGCCGTCATGTGGCTGTCAGTAGCCGTCCTTTGGACCCAGAGTTTCTCGGCCTTTGGTTTCAAAGTCGTGGATTCGATTCCCCGTTAGGCAGTCTGCCAAATAAGTCCAAAAGGCAACGTAAATAGGTTTGTATTTATTTGACTCTTGTTGAGTCGTCGGCTTTCCGTCCTGTTTAACCCAGTTTTGCTAGTGTGCAAATATGGAAATACTGGGTTGAATGACCTTTTAAACTGCTCACGTTATCTGGGGATAGAGAAAGAGAATTTACCTAGGAAAATGCCAAACATCTCTAATATAATAAATAAAACAGTGCAAAACAATACAAAATTGTGCACTAAAAATCGGATGAAAATAAGCGCCGTTGTTTCGAGCGTAGTTGTGTGAACCAAGTTAAACAAGCGAGAAAAATAAAAATTTACTTTTCTTTTCTATTTTGTTGGGAAGATAAAAATAAGATGATCAGGTCGATTCATTAAATTGTTTAATACATTGAATTGAACAGAAAAATGTATATTGTCGGTAAACAAAACTGCACTTTATAGCACATTAGCCCCCGTCGGTGGAATTCGGCCTCAACCTCAACCACCATGTTTCTTAATATATTTTAATTAATATTTGATGGAATTCAACAAGTTTTGAAACTCCTTTTCGTCAATTGGGTTTAAAATAACCCAAAACTACAGTATTCCTTGAGTTGATACAAATTTAAACGCAGTATTTTCAAAACAGTGTACGACTGAAATTGCACGTTCTGTTTCCATGTTCGAGTTCGTATGACCGTTTTACAATATTAAGTCAAGCCCACAATGCATTGAGTAAGACGCATTCTTCGTTTGGTCGTATACTTGTGCTGTACACGCTCTTGGTCAAACCTACGTCTATGTTGCAAACACTTTCATTTTGCCTGGTTTTTTTTTTTTCGTGCGACACGGTTTGTTACATTTAGAAACCTCTGTAAATGGTGCACAAAATTTTTTCCCCTAGAGACAAGCGAAAATAATGAGAGGGTAACCTATAGGGCAGTGACACGACGTAGTATTATTGTATATAACTCTTTGGTGGAGCCAGTAACTGAGTTAGCTGCAAGGTGCACTGCAGGTGGGGGAAAAGAAGAGCGTCTCACTGAAGCCAATGTTATTAGACTGGATTTCTTAGACTAAAACGCGCGATTTTTGTCGATTTGTTGGCAGTTGCTGACATTTTTAAACAAGTAGAATCTTTATTTTCCGATTACAACCTCGTATCATAAGGGATTGGAGAAAACAACGGTTTTTTAAGCCTACGAAATCCACTCTCAAAGCACTGGCTTGACTAGAAGTGCCGTTGTTTAACCCACCATTTCAATCTAGTGCCCCTTGCAGGTATCTCTCTTGTAGCCATATGACGTCATTTGACGCTGCTCTATAACCTTTTCAAATGAGGGAGTATAAACTTTTAACAAAAGACCCTACCACAGAATGTAACGCTACAGGTTTTAAATGGTTTAAACGATTTAAAAAAAAAAACATCGCCTTGTCTAATTACCACATTAGGCAAACACGAAACGTAGTATGCTGAATGACCCATTGGGAGTTCTAAATCTTAAAACGAACACGGTTAAACCGATTCGAAAAACATAAAAAAAAAAATGAAACCATTAGGCCTGCTACCCGGAATGACCACGAACGGAGAACGATTGAAGGAGGGAAGCTCGGCTCGGTTCATTACTCTTGTCTTAAAACATTGTGTATAATCGGGATAATACATTGGTCTTGAATAAAGGGCATTCTGGACAGTCGGCGGCCATCTTCCTCCACGAGCCATGCATCAGCGCCACCTGTTATTAGAGAACCAGAACGTGACAGTTGGGTAGCCCTGCCCATTGAATAGCTACATCATTACTGCCAGACAAACCAACAGGTACGGGTGAGATGGACTTAAAAAAAAATACAAGAAAAAAAAGTGAAATGAAAGGCAGACTGAATGAGAGGCGCAGCTTGTTTTATTAGCATGAAGACGGGGGAGGGAGGGGAGAGTGGGGAAGGGGTCGAGATTGCCATCTCTTCTTGTTTACTTTCCGATGAATATGCATTTGTCATTTTACCCCGCAGTCGAAATCAACGTTAATTGCTGCTCCAATTTTGAATAATAACTGTTATTTACTAATTATTTTGGGAGAAAACGCTCCAACGCCAAGGATTACCTTCCAGAAAGCGAGGGTTTATTGAGGAGAAAATTGAATAGCTGCTTGAAAATAAACTGTATATATTATAACGCAGAGAAGTGAGGGGGTGAAATTCCGAGCCCACTGCCTCAAGCGTACTAGCCAAGCAGTCTGCTGTCCTATTTCATTCTGGAACAGATGCTTTTTAGGCTTTATGGCTGTAGGGGGTATCAATTACAATAACTGGACGTATTCAGTTTGAACTCGGAACGAGTCACTTGTTGTGTTCTTGCGTTAAGGTTTGGTCGGGTAAACCCTATGAACCCTTTTTAAAGTTTGGTCGGTATGTGTAATGCTGACACGATCTTTGTTACCAGTGACGGCACAGGAGGGGGGGGGGGGGGGGCCCCCCCCCCCCGCCCCTGCATGCCTTTTTTGGAAATTGCTCCTTTTGTAAAAACAAAGGTCTTTTTTGTGCCAGCATTTGTTGTGTAGCGATGCCTGAGAAAGAGCCTAAAGGCCTAAAGAGGGGGGGGGGGGTGGGATGAAGGCCTGAAAAGAGAAAAGGCTAAAAAAGAAGATAATCAAAAAAAGTCATTGGCAAGAATGTCTTTAAAAGCCTAAAAAAGGCACAAAAAGGGCAAAATAGCCGGAAAAGGGGAAAAAAGGGATAGACAAGGTAAAAAGACAGGCGAAAAATTATCCATTAAAAGCATAAATAAAAGACCCAAACCAGCCTAAAAAAGGTAAAAAAAAAACATTAAAAAAGCCCCTAAAAAATATGCCCTTTTACCAAAAGTGGCCCCTGCCATTTTGGGGGTCTGTGCACGATACTGATTGTTACAATATGATCAAGTATCTCAGCGCGATTTTTGCCCAATTTTTGCCACGTCACGCGAAAAAATAACTTATGCAACAGTAGATTAGACTTAACTTAAAAACCGGTGTCACACAGGACCAACACCAACATTCATTATAACGGAGCACCTTTATTAGGTTGTGCGACAAGAAGTGGTAACTATATAAATAAACACTAATAGCTGTAAATAATATCATATCAAAAACCAAAACTGGTAAAAGGGACCGCCAAGTTTCGAATGGTTCGGCCCTTCAAAGTAGTGATATCAACACACCAAAACATTCGCCAAGTTAATCGCACCGCTTAATAATTCGAAGGTTAAATGAAAAATAGAACATTGCTACTTTCGGTAGCAATGTTCAAGTTTTCATTTAACGTCCAAAGTATTATTCGGTGCGATTAAGTTAACGAATGTTTTGGTGTGTTGATATTTGGCTTACGATCTGATCATAAACAACCCAAGTGGGTTCGAAAAAAATTTCGTTAATAGTGGTAGGGTTGCTTTATTACTATTTTTTTTTCCAGAAATGACAACATACAGTAGGTGTTGTGTTTTAAACAAAGTACAGGCGCACAGCCTTGG
>JAHWFP010170237.1:0-10216 GCA_023313725.1 Lithobius niger
GACGACACAAAAAGGATAGACTCACCAAAAAGAAAACAATTTCTACATGCAAGATCACAACATCGCGTCATCAGGCAGCTTTAATGGTGAAAAGAAGACGATAAAAGAATATGATTTTTTGTGCTAATGGGCATGCGTGAAGGCCCAAACTACACTAATAAACAATTGATCTATCACAAAGGGCAGAAGCAATTAAGTCACTAGAAATTGATTCAACACAAAGGGTTGAAGCAAGCCAGTTACCACACAAGAAGTGAGGCAGATATCACAAAAATTCAATCTGGATGTCACTCAATAGCCATCAAGACATCTGAACTTCCCCACCCAAACATTTTACAAGCTTGTCAAATATTGCCAAATTGAAATCAACCACACTGCACAGTTTTGCAACCATTAAGAGAATAAGTTATACTGTCCTTGGGTAATGGGTTACAACGACCTGACAGAGGTGAAAAAGTTTTCGGTTCACTGCACAGTGGAGGAAATATAGGAAGCCATGTCATCCTGAAAATGATATCTCCAAATTAGATTCAATCAGATTTGAATCAACTTTCGAGTGTAAGGTAAGCAATCATTCACTGGTACTGAGCCGAAGAAGTATGATTTAAACACACCTGCGCTAGTACAAAGAGCAGAAAGCAAAAAAGGAAATGGAGGCAATAGTGGAAAGACGGCTGATGATGGAGACCATCACTTAAAGTTCAGCAATTTCGTAGACCCAAAACCGTTTCTCTTCATCGAGGAGTCTAGACAGCCTATAGGGGATGGAGAGAAATCATGATCAACATACCCCAAAGCTCATCAAGTTAAAATTCGAGCATTTCACTGCTCTGCTACCTGTTTGACGTATCAATCCTAAATGACGAGGTTCACATTGGAAAGAAACACCACATGGGATTCGATCCAGAACACGACCTAGCAACAATTTACGTCCAAGACAGAAGACTGCAAGAATGCACAAATGCCGTATTAAATAAGACGATCAAAATGAGATAAACATAAAATGACCCAGAAAATAAAAAAACAGGTGGTAGTAATAATAAATTGTACACAGAAGATTAGAACGAGATGTAGTCCACAGAAAATGACCATGCTTTTTGCAGGAACAGGAATCAACTGAAAAAAGCTATTAAAAAGAGCATTGAAAAAGAGGCACATGGATAAACACCTAAGGTGCCATTGAAAGACTGACACTAAAAACAATAAATTAGATACCAAACAAGAAATATGAGTGAAGAGTTGAAGAAATAGGATTAATTGATAGGGGAGAGAGGTCAAGGAAAATAATACTACGAGGTATCTGAACTTTGGACGAATCAGGGGCGCACTGCATGGAAAACAGACGGACATATTCAAAGCAAAATAAGTGACACTAAAATAATAGCAAAACTTAATTAAAAGGAAGTGCAACAGAATAAACGATTTCTTATAAAATAGTATAGAAATTATCGATTATTGATGTTTAAAGACTACTAGTTTCTAACATTTATTTCCTGATATATTGATTTGAATCGTCAGTCAAATTAATCTCAATTCGACAGATGGAATAACATTAGGAAAGAGTTGAAATTTGGGTTTTATGTCTCTAGATATCCATACGGTAATTACGTATTATATGCCATTTAAGTTACATCAGATACTAAAACATGTTTTATGAAACTGCTGCCCTTTTCATGGAAAATCTAAGCAATAAGATAACGAAATATACGTCTGTGCATACGCTACTCAATGCAGAATTATTCAATAACATTTATTCACCCTGTGAAAATTGTTTAATTTAGTTATAATAGTAGACACCGCAATTATTATTGTTATGCTTATTAAAGTTATTACACTTTTATTTTATGTAGAATTGAATCAAAGTGAACAAATTTCACTTACAGGCAATATATTTAAAAGCAGTCAGGTTAGTTGTTGCCGAAAAGAATTTATCTAAAACCTCCGCAGCAAAGATGTAATTTTCAATACAATAGATATAAGAAAAAGGGACTACAAGACATGAAGACTCATCTTCAAGACACGAGATATATGTTCCAAACAGTTTTACTGATAGTATAAATTTTAATGATCCCGTTCAGTATCTGTTGTACTTGCTCCCATTGGATTTGCAATTGGGTGTGGCTTTCAAAGCACTATGATTACATCAGACGAACATAATAGGTATTACGGCAATACTTCATCAGTCTATCTTCACTCTCAAATCTGGTGGCTTCAGAAACCCAATAATGTGTAAGGCTTGGGTGGTATGAGAAAGCTGCTGCATTAAAGCCCATTCCCATCAAGTGCTATTTATCTCATTGATGAGAGCCAGCCTAGACGATGACTGAAGCTATTAAGGACTGGTTCTTCAGCAACTCAATCTGGAACAAGAACAAGAATAGCAAGAGTTACCTCCAAGTTCAGAGTATGTGGATTGATGATCTGACTGAGTAACCAGGAAAGACAACAAATTTCTCAGGGCTGCCAGTTCAGCCAATTGGAAGATTCAACAAGAATACAGCGTATTCAATTTCATCGTGTAGTTATTTGTAGGAAAGAGTCAATGACATAAAACGGAATCAACATTAGTAGAACCTACAAATTCACAGAGAATGTAATAGTTGGTCGAAACAGTGTAATCAGACTGTAGTCTAAACTGGATATTCAAGTCAGCAATCCATGTCAGACTCTGTCCTCACTAATTGAACTCTGGTCAAACATGCAAGCGAGTTCTTGTCCACACTGATGGGTTTTCAAAACAGTCGCCTAGATCAGTACTTGGCTTCACTGATGGGTATGCAAGTCAGCCAGAAAACAACAATTTTTGCCCCTGTTCTGAATAAAAGATTTATGATAACGACAAGGAAATCAAGTAGGTTTCCAGAGAATTAAAAAGTCTGAAGGGGAAAACCATGTAAAGATGATATGAAGAATCAGAGGCTAGGAGCATAGACAAGGTTGTATTAGAAATGCTACCATGGTTGCTGCTGCAGTCAGCACCACTACGGATATCACCAATACTGATGTCATAGCCATTATCTATAATGCCACTAGGAAAGGGACCGTTGAAGGGGTTGAAAAAGAAAATTGCAAAACGGTTGCAATTGATCACTGTTAAATTAAAAAAAATCTCCAATCAAAGGACTTATTCCACCAATAAACAAGCAAGGAACCAATTTTAATCAAAATCTCGTCGTCAGATATTCGATCGGGTGAAGAGAACGATTATAAAAGACGCTTAATGCTTAACGCTTTGATGCTTAAGGGCGTGTTGCAAGTCCCCTAGGAAGCCACCAGTGGAAAAAGTCAGTCAACAGGCATTGGATCAAGTAAGTCGCCTCTAATCATAGCATCATAAAGGATATAAGAAAGTAAGACACCAGAAATTGTCCAGTTAAAAGGTATTGAAGCTAGCCAGCCACCACAAATGGTCGAAGCAATGTGCAGTCATCACATAGCAGAGAATTTGCTGCTGCAATTGAGACATCTGAGCCTCCCCATTTCGGCAGATTGTCAGGTATCACTAAAATTGAAAGGATGAGACCATACAGCCTGGCAAGCTTTACCAAAGCAAGAGCAACTGAACTTGAGCTGCATAATGATTATCATGGGTACCAATAACTTGCCAGTGTAGACATAGGATTGGTTTACAAGACCAAACCAACGAAACCATGCCACCCTGACAACCTTCAGTCAGATTTAAAACAACTTTCGCATCTATGAAAAAGATTCGTTCATTGGCACAAAGCCGAATAGGGCATCTCTAAAACTAAGAAATCCATCACAGAATAGAAATCTAAGAAAGAAATATATGCAAGAATAAATTTAGGTCGTAAGATGGAAGTTATCTCTGAAAATTCTGCACGTACAAAGATCTAAATACTATTCATTCATTGATGTATCTATAACAGCACACAAGTGAAGGATGAAGCTTAAGATCTGCCAACCCCCAAAGCATGTAAAGCATGCAAGTCCCAGCATACGATCTACGGAAAAGGAATATGATGGCTCAGGCTACAATCTACACTGACTGGCCCCATGTATATTGGGGTTTCACCATCATTTGTAAAAAGCTCTAAAAGAATAAAAACGTGCATGCATGTGGAAGCTTGCACGTCGATGCTGCGGGAATCACCACTGACAATACAATTGAACCTCGAAAGTACAAAAGAGCAAGTTTAGCATTAGCAGGCCAAGAAAATTATCCTTCTGCTCAGAAACCACAGAAATCCCTTGGCTGTAGAAGCCATCATTAGTTTACTAGTTCAGAAAGAGAAACTATGTATACCATGTCCAGCTGTAGCCACGATGTTTACAGATTCAGAGTATGGTGTTGCATGTCATATCATCTCATCTCCTTTTTCTATGTTGGAGAAGCTGTATAAAATACAACTTATAAATGGACATATGAAAATGAAGAAGGATATGAGATAAACGTAAAATCACACATAAGAGCAATAAGGAACAGTTTAGCATAATAAGTTATACACATAAGGTTAAAATGAACCCATGGGGCTAGAAAAAATTAAACTTAACTCAGGAAGCCACTGAAAAAAGAACCAGATAATAGTAAAATGGTTACAAAAATGGAAAATACATTGAAATACTGAACCGACAAGTCAAGTGAGATAGGAACTCCCACCAAGAAACACAAAACTGTCAAGTTGAAAACGATACAACATGTCTGGCCGATGAGAGAAAACAAGATACTCTACATGGAAAAGAGAAAAGAATAACAAGCAAATTAAAAATAATATATGCTAGTGAATTGAGACATTAAAGTAATAGGAATTGCCACATCACAGAATATGGCTTACAAAATAGCACAGAAATTGTTTGTTGTTATGTTTGATGGTAATATTAGTTTGAGTTTGAGGTTGAGTTTTATTTACTATGGAATAACTGACGGTAATTGCGTATTGTATGCCATCTAAGTTGAAATTTCTGAAGTTTAGTTTAGTATGAAGAATTTGAAATCATAATTTCATGAAACAGTTATGAAAAGCCTAAAGTTTTGCAATGGGTAAAAGCAAGTCATTCCCCTGAAGCTGATTCAGAGTAGAAGTGAGCCAGCCGTCACATATATTACAATCCGCAAGTCATTCAACAGCTATCAAGATATCTGAACCTCCCCACCCAACCATTATACAATCTTGTATAACTTCGTCAAACTGAAAACAACCAGACCTCACAGTCTGGAAACCATTAACAGAAGACGAGGTACTAAACTTGGGTAATGACCATCATGGGCTACAATGACCTGACAGAGGTGACATAGTTATTGGCCCGCTGCACCAAAAATAGGAAGCCATGCCATCCAGCAAACGATTTCCAATATTAGGTTTAAATTAGATTTGGAGTAACTCTCGAGTGTTAAGACGAGGAATCGTGTACCGGTACTGACCCCAAGAAGTATAATTTAAACAAACCTATGCTAGCATCACAGAAGCAGAACGCATCGATAAATCTATGAAAGCATACAAGTGAAGGACAATGCTTATGTTCTACCAAACCCAAAAGCACATAAAGATAGAAGTTGAATGTCTCACTTCCCTGTGATAAATGCAGAATATAAAAACTAAGGAACAGTAACGCCACAAGGCAATTGACCCATAACTAGTCCCAACAAAAGACCTATGGAAAAGGAATACAATGGCTCAGACGATAATCTACACTGACTGGCCCCGTGCGAAATGCGATTCACCATCACTTGCAAACATTAATTTATTTCGGAAATTTGTTTGAAACTACAAGAATAAAAACACATATTCATGTGGAATTCTGCATACCTATGCTGCTGGCATCCCTCCCGACAATGCCAAGGGACGTTGAAAGTACAAAATGGCAAGTGTAGCAATTGTCCTTCTTCACGGAAACTACATAGTTCCTACTGGAGAAGGTGTTACTACTTGATTCATTCCATATCCAGTTTCAGCCGCTATGTTCACAGATTCTATGAAAGGTGTTATCATATCGTATCACCTCAACTCATTATACTATGTTGATAAACCAACAGTAAATTCTCTACAATGCCCGGAAATATATCCTAACAATATACATACAAGAGAGAAGCCTACTGCAAAATGGTCACATCAAAGGAGAAAAGTTTGAGATAAACATAAAATGCTCCATCAAAGAGCAACAAGAAACAGTTGAACAATCATAAGCCATACACAAAAAAAATGTTTAAAGCCAGAGCAGCCCATTAGGCTACAGAAATGAACGAGACCTTTGTGTGGACATGTCTGAAAAAAGCTATTAAAATAGCAAAATGATTGACAAAATGGGAGATTTTTGGAGAACTGAACCGACAAGTGATAAAGAAACACCAACCGAGAAATATGCTGACGAATCGCATCCTATGAAAAAATAGTCCGGACAGAAATGATAAGAGAGTTCTAAGATACTTAGTATACATAAAACTGTGTCAAGTTGAGAACAATGAGACAAAACAACACACAGACATAAGCACAGCATTACAAGCAACTTATGTACTAATGATTTGAGCCATTAAATTAATAGGAAAAGACACATCATAGGTCATATCTAACAAAGTAGCACGGATATTTTGAACTGGATCTGTGATGCAGAAGTAAAGTATTTTCCACCAGTTATTTGCTTATACAGATATCATGAAGTTCTTTTCTAACGATGGCATAACACTTAAAATTAAGCAGAAATTTTATTTTTTATTAGTGTGGAATACCAGATGAATGCGTATAATTGTAGTCCGTTTAATTTGGAATTTCTGAAACTTAGTGTAATCGTAAATTATTGAAATCATATTTTCAGGAAACTGAATTTGTTTTTATGGGAAATAAGATGAGGTAAGGAAATGTTGCTGTACTTGCTCTTATTCAATCATTATACAATATTTATTTGCCATATGGTTGCTGTTTATTTTAGATGTAATAATAGATATCTAGACTATCATTACAGTCATTATAATTATTATATGTATTAAATATAGGTATGATCCGTAATGAACGAATTCAAGACATGCAGAATATATTTACCAAGGGAAGCATTTGATTCTCGAACCAGTGACGTAAGTTGTTCAGTAGATGTCATTTTCAATAGTCATAGAAATCAATGGCCATTAGAAAGAGAACCAACAACACATGTGGACAGCTCACAAGGCATACACTTCCCCTTCCTTTTTTCATCTCTGCTATGCAGCGTAACTAGTATAAGAGTTCACAACAGCTGCACACGGTTTTGACGATTGCTTCAATCCGTATGATTCCCTTCAGTGTCTGTTGGTCTTTTTCCCACTGCCATTTGGAATAGGTTGTGGCTCTAAAGACAGCGATAACATGCTAAGGGTGCATTGCACCCTTGATTGTGTGAAACAGACTTGATTCAGATTTTACGGTAATGTTGCTTCATTCTTTCATCTTCATCGAATTTGGTTGTGTTGTTTCTTGGATTATGCTCAGACTCCAAGTGAAGCACACAATTGCTTCCAGATGTGCATCTGGCTCAGTTGGCCATTAACATTCCTGGAGAACTTGGCCCTGAAAACTGAGCTCCTCAGAGTCTTTCTTGTGCTGTGTTTTGATGAGAAGAGTCATGGTTATGAACTGCTGATGCCATGTTTTATATTTGAAGCATTTTATGATTGATATTGACTGACAACACTAGCAACTGTTATACACTGTGTGTTGTACTGTTGTACTATGTCTGGAACTGTATCAGATAAGTTCAGCAATAAGCCAAGTTTTTCTAATGTTGTATTTTGTCATGAGTTTGAGACAAATTGACTGTATTCCTGTTTTACTATGCCAGTTAGAAAATTGTACTCAACAAGACCCAGCACTCTCAAAAGTTTTGAAATATACCAGTTTGAGCTGGCCTGAAAAAGAAAATGTTGATTTAGAGTTGAAAGCTATGAATGTAGAAGGAAAGAGCTCAGTGTTTAGAAGAAGAATTGTCTATTTTGGGGAGCCGAGCTATAATACCTGCGTTTTTGCGATAGCAAATCCTAACAGAATTACATCTAGGACACAAAGTAATCGTACGAATGAAAGCTTTGGCTCGTTCACATGTTTGGTGGCCCAAGCTGGATCAAGATTTGGAACATCTCGTAAAAGCTTGTCTTAACTGCCAGCAAGATAATGAAGAAATTCAACAATCACCAAAAAACTGTGTGGCCCTGGCCTAATGCCTGTTGGGCCAGGCTACACGTAGATTTTTGTGGTCCCGTGGACGGTAAAATGTATTTGGTAATAATATGTGCATTCTCTAAATGGCCGGAAATTTATTGTATGACCTCTACAACTTCTGAAAGCACCATTAAGGTGCTACGTAATTTGTTTGTTAGCGAAGGGTTACCATGTGTGCTAGTCACAGATAACGCAGCTCAGTGGACCAGTTCAGAATTTTCGACATTTATGAAGAACAATGGCATTGAACACATAACTGGGGCTCCATATAATCCTTCAACGAATTGTTTAGCCGAAAACCTGGTTCAGAATTTTAAAAGGTCGCTAAAAGCTGAAATGAGTAATGGTGCCCTGCAAGGGCAAGCGCTGGCAAGATCCCTGCTCATGTACCGTATCACATGGCATACTACTACTGGCGAGAAGCCGTGCGTTCTCCTAAAGGGGAGGGTACTTCACTCTGCGCTGGACCTATTAAACCAAATTTACGGGGTACTCTTGAAAAACGACAGTTCTCGCAAATAAAGCCTTACCAAAACAAAAGCAGAAAACAAAAGTTTCTACCTGGAGACGTTGTCTAGCAAGAGACTTCCAACCACGTGCTAAGCATCCTTGGCGAAAATGTGCTGTAAAGTCAACTGGTTACCTGGTCGCTCCAGGCGAAACTCCCTTGGAACATTGACGCCGCCACTATTCGCAGTTGAAGTTGGCCATTCCCTCGCTAAGGCCTGCTGAGAACAATCCGAGATCACTCGAGTCGGAGCTTGTGATCCCGGCCAGTTCCCAGTCAAAAGTTCCTCTTGAGTCTTATAACAGCGCTTTTAACATATGATTCGAGGAATTTTTCTAGGAGAACTTTGGTAGTGATTTATCCAGCCAGGATGCCGACAACACCAGAATTCAAAGGAAACAATGCCATGGATCTGGCCTGCCAGCTAAAAGGGTCCTGCCAGCTTCATGTTCTCCTCCTGTCGTGGAGCTCGTCATGCTCACCTTCTGTAGTGGGAGGGCCTACAAAATATTCCAAACAGAGACGATCGTCTGGTTCGCCTGCAATGCAACAACAATCCTGATCCTGCTGAGAGTTCAACGAGATCTAAGCGGATCAGAAGACCACCAAAATGCCCGGATTTGAAGGCTGGCCACCCAGATACGATTTTGGATATTTCTTTTTTTTCCCAAGATCGTTTTTCTGAAAATTGTAAATAGTGTACATAATTTTGTAAATAGTAATTTTTTTCTCTTCTTCGAGAAACTAAATAATTTAGATTATTAAAATGATTGAAGTAAGAAAAGAAAAAAATATATTGAGAAAAATAAATTTCTGATGAATAGATTCTGTCATGCGAGAATACGGTGTAAGGTGTGCCAGATAAATTTTTAAGGGGGAAGACGGTAGTGGCTTGAACTACCCATGGATGGCACCACCATCCGTACAATCGTAAGATGCTTGTATGTCGTCAGCTGATGCTTGATTAGCTGACAATGTTAATAATAGCATGATCGCATTTCCGATCATGGTCAGTCATCAGAAACCTTGCGTTCAAGTTGTACCTCCTAATTAGTACTACAGTATGCCACATCGCCCCCTTCAGCAGAAGAGGAAGAAGCTCGTCCAGGTGCAACTTGACACAGATTCAGGGAATCTCGAGCATTATCAACTATTACATTGGGAATGAATACCGATTTAAAGAGTTTGATCCGAGTTTGTACAACCGCCAAAGACGCATGGGATATATTAAATTCTGTGTTTCAGCCCAAATCCTGTGCACGAATTGGACACCTTAGGAAGGAGTTTGTGTTGATGAAAATGTAAACAGGTGAGTCAATGGCAAAATATTTAGCAAGGATCCGGTAGCCAGTCACCGATTTTTAAGATGCCGGCAAGACTACAGCAAAAGAAGAGCATGACTACCAAATGATTTGCGGCTTAACAAGCAAATGGGATTCTGTTGTAGAGAGTCTGTATATCTTAGAAGATGACGTGTTTGAAGCCAAAATAATTTAACAGTGACTGTTGGCCAAATCCAAGCAACGGAACCCTACTATCCAAAGTCGACTAGATGTTGGTGACG
>JAHWFP010170252.1:0-15478 GCA_023313725.1 Lithobius niger
CACAGGACAGAGGCTTGAGAACGTGTAACTGCAAGGTCTTCCCGAGAGTAAATAAGTTTGATGAACCTTAGCAAGTCTTCACTCAATCTTGTCTAGGGAGGGACAATCTCGGACAGGCCACCTCGTCCCTAGCAAAACACAGATGCAAACCTATTTCTGTTGCCTTTTTGTCATATTAAATGTAAGACTGACTGAGTGGGGAATTGAATTCCTTCAAACTTTTGAGACCGAGGGCCAAAGCTCACCTGCTGAGTCATGGTTACTCGGCAAAAGGAAACTGCCATATGGAGCATTTTACGCACACATGTACATATACGCAAATTCTTATCAGTTGCCACTGAAATGACGCTTGTTGTCGCGCCTCACACCAAGTGATCCAAAAGGAACACAAAGCGTGAAATCAAGAATAAATAGGATGGAAAGCCAAATTGGCTCTTTTAGTGGTAAATAAATACAGATGCAACCCTTTTTCTGTTGCCTTGTGGACTTAAATATCAGACTACCTGAGTGGGCATTGAACCTTCAACCATTGAGACCGGAAGCCATACTGCTCAGCCATACTGACACAGCCTTTTTTGGACTTAACGTGTTCAAACTCTAGAAATATATCTCCCACATAATTAACCCCTTGATGTACTTGGCTGTTCGACGCTACTGCATTGATTTTACTCCCTCGCGACTTCAACACCACCCAAATATGCCACAGTGCTCAAGATTCTAATTACCGTATCACGTTTAGTTTCGCCACCTTACTTGGATTAAGAGGTCATTACCTAATTGAATTTGTTGTTGTATTTTTAAAGATGATGTGTAAAACTGTGGACTAACAATTCCATGTTGGGTAATTTACGTGAATTAAGAAAAGAAAAACTTGTACATTGGTGCTCAGAAAATGTAGTGTGTAATAATTCATATTTACATTTTCATTTTTCTAGAAAGCAGCATATGGCAATATCAACAAATACCTCAAAGGACCAGAAACAACAGAACAAGTTTTTGAACTTTGGCTGTGGTGGATTTTTCAGCATCTTCCTTTTACACATTTGGTAAAAATTTCACAATGTTTCCCCTATTGTTTTCCGAAATATTGTAGGCTAGTGGTGAATTGAAAAACTGTTGAACTGAATCACCTCCTTGGCTTCGCTTCCTTTGTTATATTCAAAACCAACACATTTTGTAAAATGATGTAAAGATTTTTCATTTGATTAATTCCAACAGCAATGAGAGACAATGATTTTAAGCAATTCCACAATTTTCAAAACAAATCGCAGAATTAATGGTAATTGTTTTAGCTTAAAATTTCTTAGTGTTATTTATTCCAAATACTCGCGGTATTTAGCAGATTTGGTACAGTTTTTGGCCTTTTTTAACATTTAGAATGTATTACG
The DNA here is from genome assembly GCA_023313725.1 of Lithobius niger. Taxonomy (NCBI): domain Eukaryota; kingdom Metazoa; phylum Arthropoda; class Chilopoda; order Lithobiomorpha; family Lithobiidae; genus Lithobius; species Lithobius niger. The sequence continues at coordinate 1,389 of JAHWFP010170252.1, forward strand.
AGCTCACGAGACGTAAATTTCAACTTTTTTAGTCAGTTCCAAAGTGTTCAATTTTACACAAGCCATCATGGAACAAGATACAGCTTTTTTATGGCTTGAAAATAGGTGTTTTTGAATTGGCACCAAAAAAATGACCCCCTCCCCCCTGTATAAGGTATAAAATTTGCCATTGAAGATAATTTGTTAAACTACTCACAAGTACACTTTTACCAAATATGTCTTAATACAACTGCTGCTGTAATGAGGCAAATTTTTGACAACTTAAATTTCAGAAAAAAATTTTTAAATTATGCTGACTTCTTGAGGCAACAAAGTTCAACAATACTACATAGCTAATGGTTTTGCACTTTTTAAGTGTACACTGTTGATGTCATGATGACTCAGTCTGCTGTTGTGGCGATGGTGGCTTGGGAGCTTAAGATCTCAGAACTAGAATGTTTACACTACATAGGCACGGTTTTGCACTTTTCGAATTAACTGTTGTTGACGTCGTGATGACTCATTCAGCTGTTGCGGCTCTTCCTCACTGAGAATGGTAGCCACCATCGCCGCAACAGCCGACTGTATCGTCGCAACGTCAACAGTGGTGAATTCATAAAGTGCAAAACCATTGTCTATATAGTGTAAACATTCTTGAACGTTGTTGCCTGAATAAAACAACAGCTCTTAGAAACTTTTCCTGAAATTACAATAGCAGTTGTATTTGAGATATTTAGTAAAAGTGTATTTGTGAGTAGTTTGTTGTCACCGTACCAAAGGAAAGATGAGCCTATCGGCATTTAAAATAACTAGTTTTGTCCACGGAAAATATTGTTATTAATGACTGTGGTAAATCATTTTCTCTGGTGATAGTATAGCTAATTTTTGTTTTTGCTAAGTACAGTATTACCGGTTTACAGTGAAGCTTTAAGGGATTTCCCTCGCCATACACAAGTAAGGACGAAATGGTCCCTGAATGGTTTGGGAGAACTTCCTTCCTTCTAGATTTGCTATTTGCTTGCAATGTCCTGGCTGTCATTATTACTTGTGTGCAGTGTGGGGCTACCCTATAGCTAGGCTTTCAAAAACTAAAAGAGAGGACTACTTAAGGACTCGCCCTTGGTATTTTGGCCATCATGCTGCATAAAAATAATGGTTCTCTTTCATGGCTCACTTCTCATCTGTGTTAGGTAATGGGATCTTTTCCTCGCCTTGTAATCCATGTCATGCTACGTATTTGTTATGGTAGTATATGCAAAATTGTATCACTTTTGTCCCTGTCTCCTCTCCCCAACCTCCAACCGTGTCGAACCACTCTGTCTCACCGCCGCTGGTGCAAATAGGTCTTCTGTGCTCTCCTGTTTGCAGCCAGAAATGCTTTCAACATCATCATGTCTGCAACGCCGTTCGTTGGGAGCCGGTGTCTTTCCTAGTACGCAGGTTGCGTTTTTGTTTTTGAAGACCCTGCACAAGGCGAGCTGCAGATGAAAGTCGTTGCCCAAGATGGCGGCAGATGACAAATGACGAGCCAGGTTAAATTGGTTGGACGCTTGGTTCTGGGCAGATCGGTTGGTCGAAATCGCTGGAATCATGTGTGTTAAGTGACAGATATGTGGTTTCGAAGGTTTTGCTTGACTTTGGAGTGCGGGAACCGAGCACCCGGGGTATGGCATTGCACGATGTGTGCGGGTTGCATGTTGGTGTGTTAGTGCTGTGTGCGTTGTTGGTTGCAGACTGGCCCGGCTGTTGCCAGCGTTGAATGTCTGAATGACGCAATACGTTTGCTGTTGTCGGCTTTACTACGCACGCTGCTGGAAATTTTGGAAATAGGTTTGAAACCAGGTTGCAGTTTTAATGATGCGGCCAGGCCGGTTTGCTCGTGGTTTGCCAGGAGTGTGGCTGGCAAGGAGGCAGCGTTGTCTTGTATTGGAGTGTTAAAAAGGCAGACAATAAATGGGGCGCGGTTGGGCCGCTGCAGTTCGGGCTGCCTGGGTGTTGCCGCCTTCGGTGGTGGACGATGCAACAATCGCTCCCAAGTTGAGGAAAATGTTAATGCAAGGTGTGATTGAAAGGCACCCGAAGGTTCGGTGGGGTTTTTGTCCAGATATCAATCTGTCTTGGGCATATTATGCAGTGCCGAATCGGCCAGCGGCTCAAAGCTTGAAGTTTTCGTGTGTCGCTGTTTGGCTTGACTTTGGTGCCTTACATTTTTATGGAACTGGTGGCATCAGTACGTTATTTGCAGAGCAAAGGTGTTCTACTTGGTGGACATTGCGACCCAGGGTATGTGGTTGCGTGACCAGGCGAGGTTGGATATTAATTCGAGGTAATTGTTGGCAATGGTTTATGAAGTGGAGTCCTTCAGGATAAACTGCATGTGGAATGAGTGGTGATCCAGTCGGACAGTTTGGTGGCAGTGTCCTACGTCAACAAACATGGGGCACGTGCGCATGGAACCTACCCAGCTGGTCCATAGGCTCCTGGTTTGGCGAGATAGGGTTAGGTTGTGTCCCTCGTCTCATCCTGGGGAATGGGTGGCTGGTGTGTAATCCCAAGTGTTCCTGGCCCATTTCAACTTTATGATGTGCCCAGTGGTTTTACAACTGCTCTGTCAGGTGTTTGGCACCCTAAAGGTGATTGTTTGCCTCATTAGCCATAGCCATGTACCCAGTTTTGAGGTGTGGGGTTAGTGCCCATGGGGCAGAGTTTGTCAACGCATTTAGCATAGACTGGTCTGGCTTCTTTCCTTACTTGTGTTACTTGTTTCCACCGTGTCGGGTAGTGGGACGTCGGGTAGTGGGATTGGAAGGAGGCTGCATGGTTTGCAGTACACGTGGGTTGGGCCAGAACTGGACCATACCTGCTTTCGCGGATGCCAAGATCATTGTGGGACTCTTATAGCGATACTGAGGTCTAGGGTGTTTGGGGCGTCGGAACAACCTAGGAGTGCTTGGGTGTGCTCCTCACGCGTAAGATTTCCTCTTGAGAACGGTTTTTAATCTTCCCATTACGTAACACTGATGAGGAGTGAGCCATGAAGGAGAAATGGAAAATCAACCAGGGTAAGGTTAGAACCTGCAAGATAATTGAGGTTCTCAGAGTGAAGAACGACAAATCTGTGTTAGCACAATCCCACCCGTCTCCCTGCTGGAAACCTTAGGTTCATCGCCATTCACTGTAAAAGAGTGGTTCGACACAGTTGGAAGTTCAGGTGAGGACATGGGATGGAAGGGACGTTATTTTGTGTATGTTACAATAGAAAAATATACAGTGTGACATGGGTTACAAGGTGCCATATGGTGAGTAAGAGATCCCATTACCTAACACATTAGTCTTGTCTCCACTCGGAGAAGCTCAGTTTTACTACAGGCAGTAAGTACCTTACTCTGGTAAAATTTCCATTTTCAACACGTACATGATTTTGACGTCCCAAAATCGTCACCAGGAAAACCAGGTAACGGACAATTTTGATTTTTAAAAGAATTCTTATTTTTTAGAGTGGATTTGCTTTTCAAACGTCTTATTAGCAATTGTTAAAAAATGTTTTAAATGTGTAATAAGCAATTCTAATTTAGCTTTCTTTGTGGTTTCAGATTCGAGTAATGGATTGTTTTTTGTTTGAAGGCAGTAAAGTTCTATACAGAGTAGCCATGGCAATTCTCATAATTTTCCAGAAACATACTGGTTGGTATTCATTTCACCTTAATTTTACTGTTATAGAAACTTGATCCCAAACGAAAACAAATCCAATGATAATAAATCCCTATAGAGATGTAAACTGTGCATTCCTTTTCAAACCCCATTTCTGATCAGTCTTGATATGGAAACGCCCACAAATCCATGTGATAAGAGGGAATTTTGTTTCAACCTGTATTTTCATCCATAACGTGTGCATGTCAATGATATTTCACAATTGGATTTACGGTTTTCTTTGGTTACATTTTGTTGCTAAATAACTTGCAGATCCAAATTTATTTTTATTACATGAAGACCACATAGGTAGAAGAGTGGTTGTTATTGTCCTGTAACCATGGTGACCTTTCCTTGTTTGAATGATTCACTACTTTCAAATGCCGACGTATTTTGGTAGCTCGACGGCATCTTTTATACAAGTTTTGGTTTTAAGTGGATATTACAACTTTCATAGAACTTAGACTGTATGAAAAGTCACAAACCTTCAGTTAGTTACATAGATTTGTTGACCTGATTAGATAGTGGTTATACATGTTAAATGTTTTCACTACTATCCGAAAATACTCACCTTTAATTTTAATCGTTTTATTAAAACTTTGAGCTTAACTCGTTGCTCAAAGTACTTAAAATTCATGTTATAAGCGGTTTCAATTGCTCACCACCAGGTGGTGCTACTCGCCGATTTTGTATCGGTATCGTGTTCCAGTTTAGAAGTCCACCATACGGTTACGTTCCTCCGTTTCTCTGCTGTCTCTAACCGTGGATTCACCCCACCACCAACGTTGGAAGTTGTAAAGTTGTGAAGCTGCTGGACAAAGGAGCAATTAGTTCGTCGCTAAACACCCTGGGTTTCTACAGCCGCGCCATCGTAATTCCGAAGAAGAATGGCAGCTCTCGGCTGATCTTCAAATTTCGACGCCTAAATTCATTCCTGGTTGTGGAACATTTCACGATGGAGACGCTTGCCTTAGTGCGGGAATCGTTGATTATGGAGAGTTCACCACATCAGTCGATCTAGAGGACGCATATTTACACATTCTGCTCTAGCCATTCGGTTTGTGTCGGTCGGCTTAACGTACCACTTCAACGTGATGGCCTCCGAGTTGGCCATGGCAGCCCACGTTTTTAGTTCGGTTCTCTCCCCCATGTGGGTTTCCTGCACAGGCAGAAGATTCAGTGCGAAGTTTACCTGGATGACTGGTATTTTTGGAATGTTTGCTCGACGCTTCTCCTTCAAGAATTTAAGTTTTGCCTCTCACTGTTTGCAGGCCTGGGCATCTGGGCCTTCAAAATCTAGTGTCCTGCCAGCTCAGTCCTTTTTTTTTTCTGTGTTCTAAGATTGACTTCTTGATCCGCCTGTCGCCGGAAAAGGTTTTGAAACTGTTTGCCACCCTGTTGTGGTCATGTTGGACAACACTACGGCCATAGCGTATGTGCGTCGGGGTGGAGGAAACTTGCACCCACACGTTGATGGAAGAAGTGTTCACCTTGTTCTCTCTCTGAGATGGCATTGCTACTGAGACTCATTGCTGGGAAACTAAATGTGCTGGCTGACCAGCTATACCGGTCCGACAAAAGTCCCAACCATGGAATGGAGGCTGTCCCCGAAGATTTGCCAAGTGATTTTCCATCAACTGCAACTTTACCTTCACGTTTCTGTTTACCTTGCCTGGGCGACCAAGAGGCCTAGCCTGACGTGGGAAGGAATGTTTGCTTTCGCCTTTTCGCCACCATTCTCCCTCCTTTATAAATCTTGAACGAGATTAGGGGATTCCAATGGCGAGTTTCTTCTTGTAGCTCCGTTTTGGCCAACTGGATCGTGGACGTACTGGATCTAACACAAGGATCGTGTCCCATTGCCGCTGACATCAGATCTTCTGACGCGACACAAGAGCTAAACCCTGCACTAAAACCCGGCCATTCTTCATCTTCGCGCATGGAGACTTTGAAGATGAATCTGAGATTGGCAGGTTTTTTTCACCCCATTAACGAGAAGACTTCAATGCCTTAGTGAAAGTTTACGAGGCAAAGTGGCGTAGATGGTTTGCATGCTGTGGACACTTGTAACCCCTCATTTGCTTCTCTAGCAGCCTATTTGGACCAGCTTTTCCAGGCAGATCTTTTCCGCATTGCCTTAATAGATATCGTTCCATCATTAACTCGGTCTTGTATTGGCCCTTCTGAAGCAGGTAACAGCAATGTGATTACCAGGCTCGTCCATACCTTCAACAACCTTCAACCGTGTGTTTGTCGTCTGTTTCCCTCTTGGAATCTTTCTTCCGTGTTATCAAATTTGATGGTCAACCCTTATGAGCCTATCCATAAAGCATTGTTAGTGAGTGCACCTAATTCAGAAGACGGTATTCTTGGCAGCCATGGCAATGGCGCCTCGTCAAGAGCGAGTTGGCTGCCTTTTCCCTAGAAGGTATCCGAGGAATTTAGTGTGGAAAAATTTGAATAATTTGTACCAGTTTCCCCCACAGGCTGGCGAGGGATCCGAGGAGTTTTAGTGTCGAAAAATGTGAATAATTGGTGCCGGTCCCCCTACACGCTGGAGATATATCCGAAGACTTTAGTATGGGGAAGAATTTGATGAATTTGTACCGGTTCCCCCGTAGGTTGGGGAGGTATCCGAGGACTTTGGTGTGGCAGAACTTGAGTGCTTTAGGTCGGGCCACCCCACAGGCCGAGGGGAGTGATAATGGTTATATTAGACAGACGGCAGGCAGTGCATCTATAACATCGCTAGATCGGAGGTGGTGCCCAAGGACATAGCCGATGATTTGCAACGAGCAGGAAAACTTTGTTGCAAACATGGCCTTCATTAGCACCAGGCGTACGTGATGGCGTTGGTGCAGAGATATACCATGTTGCCCAAAGAGCCGAGTGGCTTGCAGGACGGTACTCAGGGCGGAGTTGTTCCTTTGATCCGCGCAGTAGTGTAGTAATGGTCTACATGTGCATTGTGCAGGGTATGCGGTCAAAGTTGGCAGATTCAGGCCTTGACGGAGTGCCAGTATGAGTGTGATTTGACCGATGAAGGAATGAGTTATTGCTATCTTGAGTTGTTAGTAGGTGAGAGATGGCCCTGCAGCTTGGCAAGACAGTGCATTATGTGTCAGTGAGTAGAGTGTCTTGGCTTGGGTCGTTGCTTCAACGACAGCAGAATGTCACTAGTGACGTCCTTCAAAATTTGGCCATCGGCAGGTGCAAAACTGACCGGAGCGGTGTAGCGCGGCGAAGACTGGCTGAAAACCTCCGACCATCTGGGACGCCTCGGGGTTGGATACCGGAGTGGCCTCCTTCTTTGGGTGCGTATTCAGGTGGACTTCTGTCGTGGTGTGTAGGCGGAAGATGTGCATAGGATTACGGGGGTGTGTCCAAGCGATCGTTGGTGTGAGGGGCCGGTTGGTGCCTTTTCTTGGGCGTTGGCGTTGAGTGTGGGGTGCGATCGCTTTGTTGTTTGCAGATTGTGTGGATTGTGCAGATTGTGTTCGGTTGCTACTAAGGTTTTCAGATCGCCACGGGGTAGATGTGAACAGGTCCAGGCCCCTGCAGTGGAGTCAGCAGTGGCCTCCGCAGCAGCAGGGGTGGGGCGTCAGCCTTGCAGGCCAGGGCGTTAGCTGCCTGACCTCTCCCGTCAGTCTTCAACCTGAGCCGGGACGTGCCCAGGTTGGCAGGGCGAGTTCTGCAGTGGATGCAGGCGAAGGAGCTGCTATGGTTGGGAGTGAGTTGACTGGCCCCACGCCACTCATACTAATCTATCCCAAAAGTAACACAGTGAGGAGAATTCAGTGAAGAAGAAATGATGATTCTACCAGAGAACTTGTTCTCACGGGAGAATCGAAGTTCTCCGAGTAGAATCATACGAAACTGTGTTAGTTTCACTGCCCGCATGCCTCTGGCGCGTTTGGGTCAGCCCACCGCAAAAGACAAAGTGAGGATAAAGCCCGTGAAAGCAGGGAAGCGACTGGAAGTATGATGCGGAAATTGCATAAATTAAGGTGTAATTTGATACAGATTAGGAGAAATAAAGGCGCTGAAAGCAAAAGGGACATCCCAAAAGTAACACAGTTTCGTCGGATTCTACTCGGAGAACTTCAATTCTCTCGTGAGAACAAGTTCTCTGGTAAATCATTATTTATCCCCAACCATTGATAACTTCCCCCGGTGGTGCAAGCATACAAGTTGAGAGCGTTACCTTTGTCTTGGCATTGGCAGCTGGTGTGCCCTTCGATGAAATTGTGACCTCCTGAGCGCTAGGGGTGTGCGAACCTCCAAAGTTTCCTATCTGCTCAAACTCTACTCGATTTATCCCAACCAAACTCTGAATCCGGTAAAAATGTGATAACTTCGCCAATTTTTGACCGATTTTGACGTTCAAACATACCAAATTCATCAACGTCTCAACGAGAGCTTTCCGGTGGTGCAAATTAAAAGCCAGTAGCTCAAACTATTTTAAACTTTTATCCTAAAAACTGGTAAACTAGTTGTAGACATTGACCCTCACAGTCCGTTAAGCAGCATCTTAGTTGTTGAATTTGAAAGAAAATTCAACATAAAGCCTGCTGGCTTACGGCTCGTCGAGTATTACCTACTACCAATTTTTGTAGTCGTAGGGTGGTATAAGTGAGGGTAACGCAATATCAAGATGTTTTTTGAATGTGAGCACGGAAGGGTCTTTCACAACTTACGCCGGTAGCTTATTGCACAGGTTGCACACTCTGAAAGCAAATGACTCTTGTCGTAATGATGTCCGGCAACATTGTTTCACAGCCTTAGCTCCGTCATTTCTAGTCCTAAGATCATCAGTGGCAACAAGCCAAGATTTCTCGAATGGGTTATTAGAGTTAATAGTCTTATACGCAAAGATAAGATCTCCGCCAGAACGTCGATAATTAGCCAGTATGGGAAGTCTGAGTTGTAGTAAACGTTCACTGTACGGCAGATTGAATAAACCATTGACCCTCTTTGTTGCACGTCTCTGGAGTCTTTCCACTTTATCCTTGTGGCATTCAAGTTTGATCCACCAAGCTTGGTTTGTGTATTCGATGATCCTTCTAACAAGACTACAATACAGTTTAAGGAAGAGATTTGGTTGAAGCTCGTCAAAGGTATTTCGGACTGCTGCCAACACAGCATATACCTTGGCTACAACAGATTGGACATGTGTAGAAAGGAAAGATCACCATCGAGAATAACGCCAAGATCTTTCTGTGCAGCCTTACCCTGTAGTAGCTTATTAGAACCAAGGTCGTAGATAATGTGAAGACATTGGTTGCCAGACCTAAGAATACAACACTTGTTTTCGTTAAGGTTCATGTTCATAACCCAGTTTGTAACATGATGAATGTTGTCTTGGAGGATAGCAGCGGCTTCAGGTGTGTTAGATGGGGCAAAAAGTTTTGTGTCATTCATAAAAATGTTGTGGTCGACTGAAATCTTGGAGAACGGATTTGATGAACATGACAAATAACAGTGGACCTAACACACTTCCCTGCGGAATCCCGCTTTGTACAGGTTATTATATGTTATTACACTAACATATAAAAAAGACACTTGCAAAATCCATGTGTTCACCAAATACGCGAACTTGGCTCGATACTCGATTCTTCTGTTGCAAATTCGGCTCGGCTCGACTCTTAATTAAAATTATTATAATCACACACCCCTACTGAGCGCTAATAAGAATACTTTATTAGCCACTATCTGAGAGATGGTCGTGGTGCTATAGATGGCTGGCAATGCAGTGGGTAAGAAGTAATGCCATACTGCTTGGATGAAAGTGTTGCCAATTTGCTATTACCTTACCTTCACGAATAGAAATTGTTAAATGTTAAAGTATCGTCTGTGCATTTTAGCTCAGGGTTTAGCTCACCCACTTCTGGACAAGTTCGCTAATAACCAAAGGGAAGTATTTTCGGATGGCAGTGAAAACGTTATTGTATAGGTAAAATTAGTTTTTATATGTCCTAAAATACTACCTTTAGTGTCAACCCGTCCCCGTTCAATGGTTTTGCAAACAATTGTGAGGACAGGTGGAGGCCAGCAAACACACCCCCAGGTGGTGAGCTATGGAAGCCTCTTAAAAAAGAAATTTAAGGTCTTTGAGCATTGAGCATATAAACAATATTTAGTTAATAAGTAAAGGATAACTTAAAACTAATTTTATCTTGAAAATAACATTTTTCAGGAAAAGCTGACTCAAAATGGGCTCGCGAGGCATCTGTTTATGGTTCAAGTGCAACTATTGCCAAATTTTGTGAAGATATTCCAGTATCGCCTGATAAACTTCTAAAAGTAAGTAGCAGAGCACAAGTAGTGTTTGTACAGTTGAAACTAACAAAAACTGGATTGCCATTGCATGTTTATTACATAGACTATTATTTCCTGTGGCTAACCTATTTTGAATTGTTAGCGTAATGGTGGTATCTCTTAAAGCTGCTGTACAGTTAGTAGTACGTATTCATTCTCTTGAACAACAGGGCTTTAAAATTTGGCTGTCTGTGTCAGTTTGGAGAAATTGGCACGTGTGTGTGTGTTCCTAACTATAAAGTTTATAAAGTGTATAAAGTAACAGAGGGCAGGGGAGCTTAACAGCTCATAAGCCCACCTCCAGTGGCAGTTCACCATTTAACTTTATCCAGTCGATTTTTGAACGAGTTAAGACTGGCCGCCGTAACTACCTCTTCAGGCAAGCGGTTCCAATCATTGACAACACGATTAGTGAAGTAGGAGCTGGCTACTCTTAGTCTTGTTCTTCGTTTGAAGATGGTGAGGTCGTGTCCTCTTCGCTGGTCTTCACGTAACGTCCACAGGTGTTCACTAGAAATGTCATATAAATTGTGCAGAATCTTGTACGCTTCGATCTTGGTCGCCTCTCCTCCTCCTTTCCTCAAGAGATGGAAGATGCAGTTTTTGTAGTCTTTCTGGATAAGGCAGCTTTTTACAAGAGAAGACCAGCTTTGTAGCTCTCCTTTGCACTCTTTCGAGGGTGTTAATGTCTTTGGCCATGTAAGGTGACCACAAAGCATTACCATATTCTAGGATCGGCCTGATGTAGGTTTTGTATAGAATGGCAAAGGCCTCTTCAGGTATGTACTTAAATATTCTACGTATGAGACCGAGCCTTTGGTTGGCTTTCTTGGCAACAGCTGCACATTGAGGGGACCATTTAAGTTCGCTGTCAACAATGACACCCAGATCTTTTCCTGTGTCGGCCACCTCAACGACTTGATCACCAAGTTTGTATTGGTAAAATGGATTTCCGTACCCACAGTGAATGACCTTACACTTTTTAAAATTAACTCTGAGTCTCCACATAGAGACCCATTCAACAAGCCTGTCCAAGTCAGATTGAATGTTCAATCGTGCTTCTGCACCATGCAGTGGGCAGATCACCTTCAGGTCATCTGCAAACTTTGGTTTCCTCGTGTAAACACCTACTGGAATGTCGGCCACATAGAGAGAAAAGGAGGGGGGAGAACACAGTGCCCTGCGGCACACCACTTAATACTGGCCACCATTCTGATGTTTCATCTTCAACTTGGAACCTTCTGTCTTGAACGTAGCTCTTGATCCAGTCAAGCAACATGCCCGACACCCCAAAATGCTGAAGCTTGAGAATTAACGACTTGTGACTAACAGTGTCAAAGGCTTTTTCAAGGTCAATAAGTATAATGTCCACCGGCGTTTTGTTGTCAAGGTCGGCTGTAAAACTGTCGTAGGTGGTTATAAAGTTTGTCGTGGTAGATTTACTTTTTACAAAACCATGTTGGTATGGGTCTTTCCATCCTGCCCTTTCTAAATGTGCTTGCAGTTCCTCCAAAACAAAGCCCTCCAACACCTTGGCTACAATAGGAGTAACACTGATTGGCCTGTAGTTGAGAGGATTTAATCTGTCCCCATTTTTATAAATTGGAGTTACAGCTGCACTCTGCCATATCTCGGGTAGGGTTCCTTCTTGTAAGGACTTGTTGTAAATGTGCTCGAGTGGTACACTAAGTTCACTAGCACATTTCTTTAAAATTAAAGCAGGAATGTTGTCCGCACCCATTGCTTTGGTATCGTCGAGATTTTGTAATTTAGATTCAATATTTTTGCGAGTGACAGCCACCACCCCTGTCTTAATCGTGACATAATTTGCATCTACAAAATTGTACTCGTCACCTTCATTCCTCATATAGACGCTGGAAAATATTTCAGCAAAAATGGCTGCAGCGTTATTTGCTGTTTCAGTAATGGTGCCACTGTCATCTCTAACCCTAATGACTTCTGTCTTAACTTTACGGCGGCGACTAATCTCCTTATAAAGCAATTTAGGGTTTGTCTTGCAGCTACGCAGGATATCGGTGTCCCACTCCACGTTCAGTTGTCTAATTTTAGCAACACATGCGTTTCTTTTGGCTTTATAGTTCGTGTAATTCTCTTCGGTACGGTTAGCCATAAAAACATCCCAAGCCATTTTTTTGTCTTTCCTTTCTGTTGCTGAGCCTTTACCAATGTAAGTGACTTTGTTACAGGTAGTAAGGGTGTATTGAATTACCGGCGTGTGTTTATTGATTATAGGTACCACAACTTCTTCAAATTTGCGGTACAGGCCTTCAGTCGTTGTGGCTTCTGCGAAGGTGTCTAGCCAGTTTATTTTTCCAAGATCTTGTCTTATGTTATTGCAGTTTGCTTTCCTGTAGTTTTCCTGAAGGATTTTTCACGAGTGGGGCCAATAACTCCAGCGGCAAGCACCATGATCGCTGGTTCCAAGTGGAGGATGGTGGCACAGATGCTGTACCCGTTCTGGTGATGGGACCAAAATTAGGTCAAGGATGGACTCGCACTCAGCCGTGATACGGGTGGGTTCCGAGACGTCCTGATGGAGGAATGCATCATCGACTGCAGCCAGTATATCCTTTTCCGCCAATAAACATCCGTCTTTGTGCGAGGAGGTAGTCCATTCAATGTGGGGCAATTGAAATCGCCCATTATAATAATGGCTTCTTTTTTCCTCCACCGATTTAAAAAATTTCAGCAGTCCCAGGTTGGTTTCCGGGGAATTACTATGGCTCCTGTAAATACAGCTAACATGAAGAATAGTTTTGTCGTGCATCAGAATTGATATCACGATGCCCTCTTCATACAGACTGGTAAGTGAACTGTTAAGGGTTGGTTGGAGAGTGGATTTCGCATAAAGCAAGACTCCACTACCACTTTTCCCCTTTCTGTCTTTTCTAAACATAGTGTAGCCTGTGAGTGAATACTCGCCATCAAGGATGTCCACGTCGAGAAACGTTTCAACCAAGCCAATAATGTCTGGCTTGTGAAGCTGAGTGGCAGTTTCTAGTTCTTCACAATTTTTGCTAATGTGACGAATATTAGAGAATAAAAACTTTAGGCCTGCTTTAGGTCTATAGCTTCCGGGTTGACATAATTTGTGGCTTGTGGCATCATTTTTTTCTTCACAATTTTGCCTTCCCTCAGTACAAGATTTGGGTCCGTTTTCCTCTTCTCGTACAACATTTTCAATAAGTTTTTTGTCTCTTCCCGTTCCTCCCTGGATAAGTCGGGTGAAATTGCTACCTGTTTTGTTGCTGGTTGCATTGTGTAGTTTCTACACCTATGGCCCCTGTGGAGGAAGAGTTCTCTTTCTTCATCGGTTTGTACGGTAACAAGCAATGGACGATTACCAGGATTATTTTCTTGTTTTCTCCCAAGTCTGTAGAACTTCTTTACAGTAATACTATCACTTATGTCTAGTTTCGCACACACTTCTTTAATTTTTATGGCATCATGCTCTACTCTTTTTTCGGTTACAGTCTCCTGGCTTTCATGAATGTTATGAAGCAAAATGTTTAGCTTCCTTCTGTCTCGATCATGTATTTGTTTAGCAACAATGTTGCTGCTCATGTTGACTGTGATAACTCTGTCGTCTTTCCTAATATTTCTACCCTTCTTAACAGCATCCAACCATTTGGATTGACTTGTCACCAACTGCTCTTGGTCGGTTACTTCCTCTTCCTCCTGACCTGCAGCTGTGTGTGGGTTTACAATCTCTTGTAGGGTCATGATCTCTGCATTAGCTGAATTTAGATCTTCCTTTGTTGCTTTTAACTCATTGTTGGTCGCAGCCAGTTTTCCTTCTTGCTCACACACAACCTTTTCGAGCTCTGCCTTATCTTTTGCAAGACTGGAAACAAGTTCAGTTAGTGTGTCTAGACGACCATCGAGCTTGCACGCTCTACACACAAACTTTAGGCTTCGCACAGGCACTTGCTCAAAAGCACGCTTATCCCTGCATTGGAGAACAGCAAACAATCATTGCATTGGTCACAGTAGATCCATTGTAGTGGTTCCCCCTCATTAGTGACCATTGTTCTGCATGCAGCACTTGCTTTTTTCACGGGAGACATCTTCGGCGTTTTTTT
>JAHWFP010170281.1:0-13849 GCA_023313725.1 Lithobius niger
TCCTCAAGTAAGTACTTCTTCATTCCATTTCTTGTATTTATAAAAAATTGATTCTATTTGTATGTTGTTTTCACCCATGGCAAAATGTTTTTGTGACTTTTGTGGCACATTCTTTCAACAAGGCTTTATTTCTCTATGAGCGATATTATAGAAATACACACCAAATGGTAATTTCTGTGTACAAAATTAGTGTACACAAACTGCACTAAGTAACAATGCATACATAAAATCATACTTTCTGAAAGAGTGGAGGTATAGTTGCTTTTTTCATCTTCCTCTTAAATGGTAATTGTTACCTCCCTGCCTCCCCCTCCCAACAAAGACAATGGTGAACTTTGTGCAGTTGCATGTAGAAAAATACAGCAGAGCAAAATAATTTATGCTTTTGACCATTACACTTTATTCTGACTACAACCTACAGCTTAAAGCGCCCAAGAGACGATGATGGCAAAAACACGCAACAGTGACAGCCAGAAAAACTGGTGTGCACACAAAACGGAAAACAAAAAACTATCGCTTCCAAAACACATGGGATAAAACGGAAAACAGATTTAAAAGTAATTAACTAATATGTGAGTAAACTAACCACAGATTAAAACGTAATTAACTAAAATAAGAGTAAACTAACAGATTCACATTGATTATTCCAACTGACAACACATTTTTCCCTAACTATGCCCAGAGGCGGACTGGTGGCTATTAAGGTGATATTAAGGCAAACCCAGGGACGTAACGAAGTGCACTTGGCTGAGGTGGGGGGCAGGACAGGTAAAATGGGTCGAATCACCCACCAGCTAGGGGGTCTGGGGGGCGCTGTGAGCTCCCCCAGCAGGGTCCGGGGCAGAGCCCCGGAAGCTGATGGATTTGTAGGTATTCTACGGCCTTTCCGGGCTTCAAATGACACATATTAGACATTGCTTAGGGCGCCATAAAAATAAAAAACAATAAATGAACAGTAGGCTTATCGCCCAATTTCACGATCTCAGTCCTCCTTTAACAATAGAAGACAACGAATCAACGATATTGCAACAATGGTTTAGGACTGAGATGCAAAAGGAGGAGTGATATCGGATATCACGCCTGCTTTGAATTAAAGAATATCATGCTTGCTCCTGTTGTTAAAAAGGACTTTACAGCCTCGATTAAAATAAGAACAGCACCATAAAAAGCTAGTTTTGGTTAAGCAAGAAAAAATGCTTGCGTTTTATTTATTTAATTTTTCTTGTAGCACGAAAACATTATGACACTGAACTGTAAAGGTTACATATCAAAAACCAAAACTGGTAAAAGGGGCCGACAAGTTCCGGATGGTTCGGCCCTTCAAAGGAGTGATATCAACACACCAAAACATTCGCCAAGTTCGCACCGCTTAATAATTCGAAGGTTAAATGAAAAGTAGAACATTGCTACTTTCGGTAGCAATGTTCAAATTTTCATTTAACGTCCAAAGTATTATTTGATGCGATTAAGTTAGCGAATGTTTTGGTGTGTTGATATCACTCCTTTGACGGGCCGAACCATTCGGAACTTGGCGGCACCTTTTACCAGTTTAGGTTTTTGATATTAGGGATAGACCGATATTAATATCGGTATCGGTATTTACAGATATTATCGGTATTTTTTGTGTATCGGTATCGGATCTGTATCGGTGTTTATTTACCGATATTTTAGCCGATACGACCAACTTCCGTGCACGCTGGCTACTCTTGTGAGAAACCTTTCCTGCATAGCATCACTTGTATCCCATGATGTCATCTGACAGCAGCTTAGTGAATTCAACGTGTGTGCATTGCCAGAATCAGGGCAGGGCTTCTTGGGATTAGGCCTATCTGCAGTGTAGGCTGGGTTTTTTTTTTTACAGTCGAAGGTACACTTGCGGATCTGCCACCACTGAGAAAAAAAAATTAGAAATTTAATTTTCTTGCACACCAGTTTCATAATGATGAAGTATGCGTTTGACTTTCTGACCCATTGACTTTTTTTTTAAAATCGGTATCGGTATATCTGTATCGGTGTATCGGATCTGTATCGGATCGGCGTGTGAGGGGAAAATCGGTATCGGATCGGATCGGTATTTTTCTGTATCGGTCGATCCCTATTTGATATGATATCACTTTTTTTTTTAATTGTGTATTGACTAAACTCCACTTCCGTGCAGACGAGTAATAAAGTGCCACGTCAACAAGAAATTGGTTTTCAACAATTTTACTCCTTTGAAGGGCTGAACCACTCTTAACTTGGTGGCCTCTTCACCAGTTTTTGGCTTTGTTTATTTTGCTTTGTTTTTACACTTGGTGAATTAGACGTGAATACAATTTCTTTCAACGTTGTATAGATTTATCGTGATACACTAATGTGTGTCTAAGCACGCATGTCAGTATACACGTTCTCATTGTCTGAACTTTGGCCGTCCAATGAGAGACGATGCCGACAATAATAACAATGGTTATAACAATATTTTCGTACTTACGCGCCCTCCCACGCCATTCCTGTTACGCCCCAAGGCTCCAAACCATAAAAGGTACGCAGTTCGTAATGTAGTCCACCCATTCTCCCAATTTCATAGCTGGAAGCCTTCCCATTATCTGGGAATCGATGAATAATCACCCTATGGGATTTAACGTGGGGATGAGCGGACTAGCTAGCTAGTTAGTAACACATTTTCAACGTTATTGAGGGGCAGATTTTACATTGAAAGCAGCATAGCTGGCATTCAAACACGACTTAATTTTAGTCAGGTGGGTCATTGCTCTCGATTTCAACACAATTTAAGCTTTTGTACCGCATTATTATTGTTCCCCAAGTACCTGAAATGTGCCCAACTATGCTTCAAGATATAAGACACTGACGCAATGGCGTTGCGCTACAATGGTTTACAACCTCGACAATTGAATTAATGTGATGTTTGTTGTGATGTTTGTTGCCTAACTTGGCGCGACACACTAGCGTGTGTCTAGATTTACAATTACAAACGATGTTGCAGCCTTGACGAAAATTTAGAACAGATTCCGTTTTCCTCATCAGTCTGAACAGTGCAAACTTTTCTTGGTGGGTAGCTCTCACCCTACCCGAGTCCTGTTGTCCGCTGCTACGGCCTTCCTCCCCCCCCCCCTGCCATTCATGGTTTTCATTATTTCTTATTTATTATTAAATGTGGAGCTTTTCAACTTGAATTAAACCTAAGCCAAAATTATTATACGTTTGTTTATCACCAATCGAGCCCATTTGGCTCTCCGTCCTATAATTACACGTTTCTTGTCTTACCACATAACTGTTCCAGCTTCTGAAAGCACCCATCTTCGCACAACGAACGAATGCCCAGTTTATAGCCAACAAAGGTTCTCTGCTTTTATTTCTGTATTGTTACTCGATTCCGACGTGCCCCTTCACCGTTCATACCGCAGAAACTCAAGGAGGCCGAATAGCCCCTTCAAACAACTTCAAAAAAAAATTTAAGAGAAGTTGTCTGAAGGGGCTGTTCGTCGTTGAGTTTCCGCGGTAAGAACGGTGATGAGGCACTTCGAAATCGAGTTAAAATCAATAAACACGAGCACAGAACCATTCATAAGGAAGGAATAACAATGCTGCCAACAATGACAGGTTTGTTGCATTGTCGACCTTTTTGACCAAAAGAACGTCGGCACGATTCATTCTTTGTTGTGTGCGTGCTGTACTATTGTTGTCGGACTGAGATCGTGAAATTGGGTGATAAATAGGTTATCAGCCACTTTCCTCGGAGATATACAACAATGGCTCGGCCCTGCGGGCCTCGACATTGTTATATCTCACTTCTCGGAAAGGTGGCTGATAACCTATACTAAGACCTTTTTTTTTTAAATCCCATGCCCTAAATTTACTTTTGGTGGCTTTAGAAGAATACTGGATCCCAAGTGATTTAATCTTAGTGATTAATAGGTCCTAGTTTTGGTTCAGTGTTAGCTGTTATCACACTGCAGGTGACATATTTTAATGTTTCGTGGGGTGGGACTTTTCAACATCAGTGTTTGATGAAGATAATAAAGGGCAGGAGGGGGGAATTGTCGAGTGTTTTTTTTTTCAATTTTTTTGATTAATTTTTGTCTTAGTTTATAGCTACATTTTTTCGAACAATTACGGCAATTTTGCGAGTTAATACGAAGGGGGCCACCGGCCCTTGTTCTTCAGTCTCTTCGGCGCCTTTCTTGAATCTGCCCTCGACAATAATTTAATCCGGATTTCCGCATTTTAAAGCATGGTAATAGGACCTAAGCCTAGTTAACGAAACAAATTTTGCTAGTAGTAAAAGAAAGAAAAAAAAATAAAATTTAAGCCCTTCAGCGAAAATGGTCATGGCGTCAAGGTGATAGGCCAGGTTTTAGTATTTGTTAGAATTCGGTCATGAGGCTCATGGTATTTTTGCTGAGATGCTTTATTTCTCATTGTATGTAACTGTGGGAAACACACATAACGATAATCCGATACAGATCATTCTCAAAGGGCTTGGACTGCAACTTACAACAGTAAGGAGTAGGAAAAATTCAGGGTTACCTTCCTAAGCTTAAACAGTCTGTCAGTCATATACTGTAGCTAGCTGCAGAAGTTTTAGTTTCACCACCAAAATCAAGGTTTTTTTGACCGGGCGCAAAACGGACTTTAACCAAATTGTTTCTAACCGAGATGGCCTTCCAACCCTCCTGACTTTCATTATTTATAACCAATATTGATGGTTTTCGTAGTTTTAAAGCAAATTGAAGATTTATCATCGGTTCGCTCATTTCCGTGACAGAAGAAACGTCAACTTCACTTTATCTTTCTCTTATAACCTCCATGGCTAATAGTAACCGAAGGATCCGTGTGTTAATGTCCTGTCAGTTAATGAAATCACTCCAGACAGACTGCGTACGTACGTTTTGTAACTTCATGAAGAGCGGCTTCCGCGCAATACGTAGGCGCAGCTGCTTTTTCATTCATTCAATAATCGTGGTGACACGAGAAACCGCAACTAATAAACTGCGGCCTTATGTGGTTGAAACTCGAAATTTCGAAGTCGTACTTGGAGGACAAAGGAGGGTTTTACACAACCAACGTTGCTTGCAAACTGAGAAGAGTTAATTTAGTAAGTACAGCCAAAAGGTGTGCAACTTGGCAAGAATAAATAAAGAGTAACCGTGTATTACAAAAAATAAATATATATATATATTAAAAATAATACACTGAATTTCCTTTTTAACTTTTTATTTCCGCTGAGAGGCCACTGAGGCGAGAGGCCAGTCGGGAATTCCCGACTCCCCGACCTTGCCAGTCCGCCTCTGACTATGCCTGAAATTATAACTCTACACGCTTACGCAACTCACTTCTTCTGAGGAAAAATTAGGTTTGCAGAGCAAAGGGAAGGGAGAAAAAGTGTGATAAAGTTGATAGTGAAATGGAAAGTTTCATTTGTCTACTTTGTATGCTTTGCCAAAAGTCACTTTCTTCAGTTCCACACCATTGCATAGCAGCAAATTTTTGGTGGATAAGTTATTGATCAGAAAGTGACGTTTGATAAAGCTAAACGAGTAATGAATACAAAGTTGATCGTACCATAGCTCTCGTTCATCACTATCATTTTGCTTGTACATTAGTGAATTACCCCCTATCCTATCGTGGTGTTACAAGTGTTGGCCTGTCAGGTCTGAAGATAAGTAATTTAGATAAATCACGAATTTTTTTCCGGATTTTGTAGCTGCTTTAAAAATTGACTATAAAAAAGTTCTTGGAGTTGTGAGTCAGCAGATTTAAAAAAAAGTGTAGTGAATTGTGTGGAATTCGATGAAATTCATGGAAGGTGTCGATAATGCCTTGAAACAGAACCAAATGCCACAAAAACAAGGACGTTTTGCTTGATGCCACTTTATTGTTAAGTTTCTGTCACCAATAAGTCGATGGAAAGCAAGATGATCATTGTTTGAAACTGTACACAAGATTTTGCTGTGCCACTTTTGTAATGAAGTTTCGCCCGTTTTTATTTGACGTTAAAATCAAGGCTGTGTCGTGCGAAATGGTAAAGGGATGCTTTCTTGCACTTTAATGCTACAGAATTACAAAAAAAAAAGTATGTAGAATTAGATCTGATTAGCAGCAGAAAATGTCATAGATGTGACTTAAGTAATTTTGCACAAATTATACTAATCTTCTTATAGTCGGAACACCATAACCAATCCTCAGTACAGTGAATACCATATCCAGCCAAGAATATAGTGAATTGTACATCTACTAGTTGTTTTATGTGTTTCGTGTACGGTTTCACTGTTGCATATTTTCCCCCAAATTATCTGTATGTAATTTAGTATTTTTTTACGTTGTTTCTTTACCCTTTTGATTATTTCAATTTTAAAAATCCATATCCTTCGTAAGATCTAAGGATATAATCAAATACGTATCCAGAAACAGCACTCTACTCGACGAGCTAAATAGATAATTTTGAAGAAGTGGAGATACAGGTATTGTCCATAGTTTACTACTAAAAATGTGCCCTTGTCAAAACGCACCCGTGATTGTCACTGTTCCAGAGCTGTAAGTGTGTAGAGAAAGCATTGCAGGGCAGCTGCAGTTAAGGGCTAGTAAGAATGCAGCCACCTGTAAACGTGTATGTAAGAATGTGCAAAACTTTTTTTTTGTTAATTTGTCTTAAGCAAAGGAACTAAATTGAGCATTCCAGTTAGCATAGACGAACGCCCATAAGAATGGATGGGGGAATTTTGTAGACTACAAGGTAAGCAAATATCTGCGAGTACGCAAACAAGCCATGGCCTGCAGTTGAACATTTAATATTTAATGTGCGGTAGTAAGGTTACACTAATACGTCCCCATGCTAAAACTGTAGTCATTATATATGGTTAATCTGAAAACCCACACACGTCACTGTTGGTTAATTTTGATAACCCACACGTTTTTGATAACCCAAACTTTTTGATAACCAACACTTTTTCGATAATCTAACACTTTTATGTACAACTCCTAATCCACCAGACCAACTTTTCATATTAAACTACGCAACACAAATTCAGTCAGTTTACCCAATTGCAAAACCAGCGTAAACAGGAACATTTGCGACTGGCGACATTTTTCACGGTACCAACATGGAAAAAAAATGTTGCAGCTAAGCCTAACACGGCAACTTTTGTCTCGGTGGTACAAAAACTAGACTACTGACACTTTGTAAATACACCTAAAAACCTACGAGACTCGATTCATTATGATTACGAGACTCAAATTCTGTATGATTCATAAATAAATTTACAAATAAAAATCTTTAAAAACTCAAATAAGTCGGTAAGTTAGCTCGACGTCACACCTTAGCATTAAAGCACACATCCGCGAAGAAGAGGCAGTAAACCTGACATAAATGCTTGTTTGCTCAAAACGGGACAGTGACGCGCTCGCGAGATTTCGACACCCCCCTTAACAATGGACTGTCTGTTTCTCGCAAACGAGCAATTATTTCAAGTTAACCGCCTCTTCCTGACGGATATCTATTGCATAACATGGGATGTGTGTGTGCAATGCATGCTAGAATGTTTGATGATGGTAAGATTGTCTGACTGCCACATTCACCTTTCTGTAGCCATTGGGTGGGGAGTTTGTTTTCATCCTTTGGCCTTTTCTCATAGTATTAAATAATTGATTAGATAAGGTGATTATCCATGCTGTTTCCTGATAATTTTTTTTTCTTTTTAGCTTGGAGATGTGGTGTTTCTCGTCGTTGGTGTTGGTCTTTACCCTAAGGAGCCTACTATTATACATATTAACACTCCTCTTTCTTCAAGCAATTCATATCCTGTTGTGTTTCCAAATCCAACTCTTTTTGAAACGTTATGCAAAGTCAATTTCAAAGGTAATCCTTAATTATATGTCAGTTTCAAAATGGCGAAGCTTAGAAGAGCGGCACTTTGGCACTAAAGCAACAGGTGCGTGCTAATGTTTTATTTCATTAGCACCGTAACATCCGTGGCAATAAACAAGTGCTCTCTTTCTCTAGCATTCAGTTCTTTATGGTTGCATCCTGAACTTAAAAAAAAAAATATTTGTCGTATCCATTGAACATTAACATAGGTTACTTAATGAAGCAAAAGTGTCGCACAGGAAAGCTAACATTCAGTAAAATAGAACCAATACTTTTCAGCTTATGTCCGGTATTAGTCCATATAAGGAAAATTCGAGTGGAGCAATGTAAGCATCATGCTCAGTGATAACTTGTGAGTTAAAATCTAAAAATGACTTCGGGATGTTGTTTTGGAACTGTTCTCTCTTATCCCTTCCCATTTGCCAACCATGGCTCCAGCACTATTTTATTCAGCACTGTTCTACTGCCTGTATCTAAGCCTATACAACTGCACTATATTTAATACCACTAATACCGATGCAGCTCTCGTTTAGGATGTTGTGCTTCCAGTGTTTTGGCTGATATGTAACACGAAGTTCTTGATCAGCAATGTTAAAGTATTTTCTGTAAATGAATCCCTAAAAAATACAGCTTCTGGTCTGTTAATGATACATTGAATGCCAGCAGATTTACGATTTTGTATCTGTAAGGCCTTATTATTTCACTTAAAAAAGTGGCCATGCGTTGTTAGGTAGGATAGGTGATGTCACAGAATCCTTGCAGGTCGTTTGGGTTATCTCTACGTAAGCTGTTTACTCACTTTTCCACCCAATTATTGTTGTCCTTCGTTTTAAGCTGTTGGTGATTTTGTAAATCTATCGTAAATCCTTATTGAGTGGGTTTAATTGAAGATTTAACAGTGTACAAGATGATAACTCGTACTGGACCAGCGGCATGCAAAGAAGGGAGACCACACAAGGTTGCTTTAGGTTGAATTAACTAAAAACTGGCAATCAGCATTTACAGTGGTATGCTATTTACGTCTTAAACAATCGAAAACACAAGACCACAATACACTCGTCGTTCACCTTCTTTGGAAAGTTTCGTGCCCTAGGAAATGGTCGCTACATCATAAGGAGAAAACAATTTTCGAAAGCATGCGCTTCAGACACCACTAGTCTCAACTGCGCATTTAATCTGGACTGCCCATTACTTGTCAAGGATGGGGGCCAGATTCGGCTTAACGAGTTGGTAAAAGTTCTCATGTGCTCGTCTCGTTATATTTATGAGGAGTACTTGTTTGTTGGCCAGATGTTTAATGGTGAGTGACTTGCGGGATCTAAGGTGAAAATCATTGTGGGTGGTGGTACATTTGAGCAAAATTGTGGATTTGTTCCAGGCTATGTTATGATTTGTTTTAAGGTGGCAAAGGGGTAATTCAACTTTTTAATTTTATTTTATAGTGATAATTACAAAAATTGGTGGTATTATGCCAATCCATATTATAACATATTTTATAAGAAACTTTTTTTCAATTTGAGCCATACAAATTGGCTAATTAGCATAAATTATGCAAATTAGGCCTGTAAGGACTTCCGTGATAACTACCATTTTAATTAACATTTTAATTCAAACTAAACACTGAATTGTCACAAAAACTATAGAGAACTACCTACTAATTTCTTTTTCCTAAAATTATTATTTTTTTATTAATTTTTTATTAAGTTTGCATAAATAACGTGCACCTTTATACGTAGTTGAATCGAAAAGTAACTTTTTATGCTTTGATCTAATTTCCGTTACTAACTGGCCTTCAAATATATTTGATACGTTCAGGATTTCAAAGAAATTGAACCAAACTAGCAGGAGTTATGCAGGAACAATTTTAATATTATACCAAAAACATGTGATTTTGCTACCTACCTATGTCAAACGACGATTTTGCTCACTGGCAGTTCTCGTCTTTGAATTAGTGATACGAACACAAGGGATGTTAGATGGTTTAGAGCTCGTGTGCTTCTTTAAACAAAACAAAGACTTTGGTGAGCAATTAAACATGAAATTGCGTCAACATAAACATTGTTGTAGCTGGTAGTGGTTCCTTTAAATATTCAATGACATTTATAAACATGAGTAAATTTATAATCATGAGTAAATTTATAAACATGAGTAAATTTATAAACATGAGTAAATATATAAACGTGAGTAAATTTATAATCAAGAACATTTTAACATGCTTACGAAAATTGTTATTCTGGCTGTTTTTTGGGAATTTTTCCCCCTGTGGTCTTGTGTTTTCTATTTGCGGTGGATATTTGCGATGGGTATAGTAGACATTTCAGTTAACTGGCAAGAGTGATAAAACAGCTAAGTTAACCTCCAAATGAGGTTTTATAGACTGTATTCTTATTGGCCCGGGATCAGTGGTAGGAGGAGGGGAGGGGGTACAATGTTTGACGAATTATACAGGGTGGACAACAAAAAACAGACGACACAACTTTTTGTAAGTCCAACTTTTCTAGTCAGCACCCCTCGTAACCAGGAGAGAACAGAAATTAAATCTAATGAAACAGGACGATTCTGTCGTCTCCTGATTCTGAGGGTTGCTAACTAGAAAAGTTGGACTTTTGGGTCGTCAGTTTTTTGTGGACCATCCTATATAGATCAAACTACATACATAAAGGGAGGGTATAAAAATTCTCACATAATTTAGAGAGGCCAAAAAGCTAACATGAACACAAAACTATTCTCTCTCCCTAACCAAAAAGCTTGGGCACATAATAGTCTAAAGATAGAAAATAATAGGGGGGGGGGGAGGTGGCTGGGTTCCTTACTTTCGACCTTGAGGCTATTTTGTGGATTTTTTCTTGAGGGAGAAAATTATGAGTTTGTATAAGTTTTTTGCCTCTCTAAATTAGGCCTGAGTTATTAGTTGCGTGCCCAGCAGGTGCCCGGGTAGCAACTCGGACCTGGCGCTGCCCCTGGTTTTCCTGGCGCACGAATTGAGCATGTCAGGAAATTTATTCCCGAGATCATGAAAGTCCCATGCCAAGGTCACTCATGCTGTTCTGTGTCTGGGGACTAACAGAGCACTAACAATATTGGCTACGACACTCCCAGTGGTATTTCTGAAAGACTGTCACAGGTAATGAGACTAATAAAGGAGTACCAGCCTGAAATCAAACGCTGCATCGTTGGCCTGCTACCCCAGTGGATCGCGGAATCTGTATGTTTCGAAAACATCGTTCCTTACCTTACTGTGAAAGTTCTCGACTCTAATAGTGTATGGTTCGACCTTAAAAACTATTTGGTCTGCTGCAACGGTCACATTATGAACATTTGTAAACTCGAGAATGTAACCTACATCTCCTTGTGGGATGCTATTATGAATTCCAGGTACCACTTGGCCCGAGACGGAATACATTTTTCTGCTACTGGAAAAAAAAAACATTTAACTAATGTGATTACTAATGCCATTCTTGGAAATTCAGCTGGATGATGGTCTGTCGGCCCAGGTTTTTTCCTCCGTACTGGGTCCTTGTCCTTTCTATCCCCCACCCATATTTCAAATCAGTCTGTTAAGCTAACCTTACACAATCTGACCACTTAGCTCACCTAAATTATCCGTTTTTAAATGCACGAAGTCTTGTGAACAAACTTGTCGAATTCAATATGTTATTGTTAAACGATTTATATGACCTTATCTTTGTTGTGAAACTTGATTAAATAATGCGATAAAATAATGCGATAACGGACACGATGCTGATTGGAAACACGTCGTACAACATCGAAAGAAGAGATCGTTTGACTCGTGCTGGTGGCATTTTATTTGCAGCAAAAAAAGGACTAAAGTACCACGTAACAAACATATGTACTACAGTTGAAGCAATGACTATGAACCTATTCAGTGAAAAGATTTCGATAGCTATTGGGTACATGCCGATTGAGGATGACTTCGATACCGTTACATTAATGTGTGAATACATCAACGTTATTGTTGGGATTTCAACCAGCCAACAATTGGCTGGCTGCATTCTGGAGCAACAGTAAAAACGGGCACCACAATTTTTAACTGTTTCTGTGACTTGGGTTTGGAGCAGTTAGTCATTGAGCCAACACAGGGCAATAATATACTTGACCTTATCTTGGTTGACAATGAACGCACTATTACAGATGTTGCTATCTTAAATGGACTCGGAACGAGCGACCATTCTATGCTGTCCTTTTGCATCCACACCATCCATTCAATCGACCCTACTAAGTCAAACTTAAAAATAAAATAAAAATTGTCTTAGAGAGCATACAAATTTCTCTTCGTGAGATCGATTGGAATCATAGGATGGTTGAAGCTACCGATGCGAATATAATGTGGAACATTTTTATCACCATGTAAATGACACCTTTGATTAACATAGTGCACTGCAAGTCAACTCTTTTCAGCATAAAAAACGCATCCTTCATTAAATCAGGAAATTAAGCACGCGTAAAAAGAGACTTTGGCACCTTTACAAGAGAAATCACTGTGAAGATACCAATCATTGTACAAGCAAGCTAGCAGGGACTATCCAGATTGTGTAAAACGATTGTCCGTCCAAGCTGAAACTAAAGTTATAAAGGAAGGTAATCTTTATAGAGAAACAAATGACACTCAAACTCAAAAAATGTCAATACGCATCACATCAGTATTGGAAATTTTCGAAAGGCATTATCCTAAAAATAATTATTTTCAGTCCTCCTATTTTCGTCAGGCAGCAAGAAACGTGTGAACTATAGTCTACATAATTGTATGCACTCTTCTAGATGGATCGAATTCAATCGAGAACGATTCAAACTTGACGCGTCTGTGGTCTTCTGAATCTAGGAGACCCACGATCAGCTCAAAGACGCCATTTAAAGTGAGTTGTTCTCCAAATCTTCTGCTGACGAGGTATTTAATTGCAGGAAAGGATGGCCCATGGAGATTCATGAGGGGTTGCCCTGCCAATAACTCATGTTCGATTGCAATTGACTGTAACCCACTCAAGTGTCTGTCATTTTTGGAATTGAACACTAGGAGGGTTAATGTTTTGACCCATGCTATTATGTGACCAGTGCCCATGTTGTGAGTCGCGATGCTGGTGGTAACCACTCTGTTACAGGTATCCGCCATGTGTTGCTTTACTCTTTCAACAACGCCCTTGCGTGTCTCCCCAATATATACGTTATCGCACTCACCACATCCCCAAGTCATTTGTTTCTCTATATTTCTATCACTCAAAGTAGAGTGGTCAAATTCTTTAAGGTAATCTTTGTGCACTTTATAGGTTGGTAAAAAATAAAACAGGAATAACGCAAAATATTCCACCCTTAAAGCTGAAAGGACAGGCTGTATCATCGGACGGGACAAAGGCAAATGTCTTAAACAACATATTTTCCTAAAACTTCATCTCCGGTGGACATTTCTTGAGTAATAGAACTCCAAGCATCCAAGACCCAGTTGCAAATTTCACTACATTTGGGCTTGGCAACACGGCCAGTTTTAGTTTTCTTGCTGTCATTTTGCAGCCACTCTTGGTAACTTAGACGTATTCGATCTTTAAAAGGTTTATTTATGACCACATCTAACACCTGCAGCTGGCTTGTCATTCCACTGGGAATTATTACTAGGTCACTATTTCCTTTAATGACACGAGCTTTGACGTCTTCAGTAAGATGGCCACGAAATGAATCTAAAACGAGCATTCCCCTCCTCTTCAAAAGTGTTCCTGGACGTTTCTCCCAAACAAATTGTAGCCAGTCGATCACTAATTCTTCATTCATCCATCCCTTGGGATTGCAACGCACAATCATTCCTTTTGGAATCGTTTTACGTTTAAATACGATATAGGGAGGGAGTTTAGTGCAGTCGGCAAGGCAGGCCAATATGCACGTGGCACGTTCTTTCTCGCACCCGCCAGTTTTCACTATGATGGCTTTTTTTCCTTTTTCGTCTACTGTTGTACTTACAGGCATGTCCAACCAAATGGG